>JARFJB010002200.1:372500-639023 GCA_036346205.1 Vesta saturnalis | reverse complement strand
CTACCAAAATTATCGAAAAAAATACGAAAGGAAGAGTAGTGAGAAAACGGTGTAAATTGTGTCACAGAAACCAAATTAGAAAACAATCAACGTATCACTGTGTGGCTTGTCCCGATAAACCGGGTTTGTGTATAACCGGGTGTTTTGTGAACTACCACAAAAAGCTATAAGCAAGATGCCTACCATTGATTATTGATTTTTTGTAAATAGTTTTTTTATTGAAGGATGTTTGCTGTCAATATTTTCTATTGTTGTTTTTTATATTCTAGGAAATTTTTTGTTTCAAAGATTTTCGTGTGTATTTTCTGTTTATGTTTTAATATAAATATAAAATAACTTTGGTTTTGCACGGCTTTTTACTTGAACCTTCAATATTTACATTAAGACATTTCACAAAACATGTCGCTCATTGGCGACATCAGCACCGTAGGACAACTATCGCCTAGTAATGCGGCTGTCGCCTATGAGCGACATGTCATTTTGGCACACTGACACCAAGAAAAATGTTGTTATTAATGATTTATAGTCTTTCTGTTAGTGAATAAGTGCAATTTTCACAAAAAATAAGTTCAGTACTCAGAAAGATACACTACGAAATATACGCAGCGAACGTGTTAATAGGCGACTATTCCAACAAGGTAGAAAATTTGATTCTTAATTCTAATAAACCGAAAAAATCCGACGGGTTGTCTGAAAAAAAGAAAGAAGAAGAAGACATTCAAAAGATGTTAAGTTTAATAACATCCGCGTGGGTTAACCCTTTTGACAGTGAAAATTTAACAACCGATCTAGTACACATTGCCACTGGAAAAATAGCTTCTGAAGTTGTACAACAAGCACTTTCAAATTTTAAAGAAAAGGCGTCTTTAAGCAATAAGAAGTTCGTAGAAGATAGGCTAACGATTCACAGCGATGTTAGTTTTTGGAAAGATGTGCCTTGAGACCAAACGAAAACTTTTGCATTTGACAACGTTAGCTATAAAAAAGATAACAAACAACAGATTATTAATCCAGAATTTATGTTTCGCGGAATTGTTAGTGCTGCTCAGTATAAAAATCTTGATTTTGGCAACATTTTGTCCTACATACATTTTTCATGAAGATAGCACAATGAGAAAAACTGCAAAATCCGATTTAGCTAATAAACTTGTGAGTCTTTCAGATATTTTGTCTGAGCCACCAAGTGCAGTTTAATCATATTTTATCGATGGGATGGTACTTCTTCAGGAATTAAATGAAAAAACCTTTAAAACGTTTGAAAATCTTGCTGATGTTGTGTTAAAAAAACTTTTGTTTCATATAAAAGAATAGGAGGAATGCCATAGAATAACGCTAAAATTTGACAAGTATGATATTGAATACTCTATAAAAGGTTTAGAAAGACAGAAAAGGGGGGAAATAAAAGTGGGTACATATGCTATAATTGGCTCCAGAAACGTACCAGATTATAGTTTACAACGAACAAAATGTCCTTAATTAAGTTTTTAACACAGCATTTGATGGAAAACAGCCGCGCGGCAAAGAAGTAATAGTTGCAGGAGGACTTCAAGACGGAAGTTTGTGTGTAAAGGTATAACTGTTACCTACTGCATATGATTGATGTAAAAGTGAGATTATGTTATAATTTTTATTTTAGATATCAAGTTCTGCAAATATTGAAGATCCTGTTTTACGGTGCAACCATGAAGAGGCTGACACTAAGTTGATTTTTAACATTCTCAATGAAAGTAATTCGACTTATAAAATTATGATAAAATCAGATGACACTGATGTTCTACTATTGTTACTATATTACTATTGGAATGACGAAATACTGAAATCGAAAGAAATCTATATGGAAAAAGGTCTTGGCTCAAAGGTTTTAAATAAAAAAAGATATGTTGCCGTCCACGCGATTGCGAATAAATTGGGAAAAAGAATCTGTGATGGCTTGCTAGCTCTCCACGCTTTGACGGGCTGTAACACAACGAGTTCCTTTTAGAAAATTTGAAAAAAATCTGCTTGGGCCATTTACTTACGCAATAATGACAAAATCGAGTTAGATCAATTTGGAAAAGTTTCTCTAAGCGAAAGTGTGGAGAAGGCAAGAAAATTTGTGTCGTACTTATACCATAAGGAAAACTGTACGAACCTTAATGAAATTCGGTTGAAGTTAACCCAGCAAACAAAAAGGTCATCAAAAGAGATTCCACCAACTGAAGATGCATTTTGTTTGCATGTTCAACGGTATTAATTATATTTTGACTACATTTTCCAACTGTTTCATTATTACTTATTTTTTTAGGTGTTATTTCCAGGTAAAAATCTGGATTCAAAGCCACGTTGGTATGTTGAATAAAATGGATCCCACGAATTTTGGTTGGGTGCGAAAAAACAATATGTTAGTACCAAAATATTCAACCCAAGCAGCTGTTCCAGATAACATTAGATCTTTGATAAATCTTTTTGCAATGAAAAGAATTGTACCACTAATAAATGTGCCTGCAAAAATGAGGGAATGGTTTGCACTCCAGAATGTAAATGTTCCATGAACTGTCAAAATATACCTAAAGAAATAGATATTCTGAAAATTAAACTTTTGAAGATTAGGTAATTTTTAGCAGACTATACGTGGCACACGAAAATTTAATTTGTTTGCATTTTTTGTAGTAATGTTCCAAAGAAGAAGATTTTCAAATGTTACTGTTTCTTGCCTTGTCCTGCCATAGTACGCCAGTGGAAAAAGAATGTTCGATTTTACGTTTTTCTTAATTGTTTTTTTTTTCTGTACAGAATTATACAAACGTGAAACACACATAATTTCTACATTATTACAACGTTAAAATATTAAAAGTAATTTATTTAACCTCATTTGACGTTTTTTCAACGTAACTTTTGTCTCGACCAAAACTAAAAGTCGCCATATCAAACTTTTTAAGTTATACCAAAATATTGGGTTTCTGAACGCAAATGCTTCTCGGCCGCCCACCTACTAAGAGTTTTTATGACTTTAGACTAGAGGTGATCCGGAGCTTGTTGGGACCATGTCTCACCAATCCAATACCGAAACTAAAAATTTACCACCTCCCAGAATATTGTCCAAAGGCGGAAAACGGAAAGACGAAAAGAAGAAGGTGCGCTGTTTGCTGGAGTGCTGAAAAAAAGCGTAAGGATTCAGTATACTATTGCCCTCAGTGTCCTGGTGGCCCTGGACTATGTCTGTAGTCAAAATGTTTGTATTCTTACTCTTTATTTTAGATTATATAACATACAACCAAATAATGACATGCCGAATTTATTTTATAAGAGTTGAATATTTTTGATAAGTATAGTCATTAGTTTGTGTTATTTGTTTTTAATATTTAAAAAATGTATTTTTGATTTTAATTTCTAGACTAGTAAAATATCAGTAATAAAAACAGTTTTTTTTTTAAGAACGCGTATGGCGCGTTTATGGACACAGCATGGTTTTTAAGTTAATCAGTGCCCACAACGCACCTAGCGGGTTTTTGTTTTTTTTTTGTAAAAAAAAGTTGTAACAAGTTTTAAGTATTTAAATTTAAAAATATCCGGAAAATTGTAGTGGCACCTGACGCAATGTTCGTTTTTGGCGTGGGCTGTGATTGTGTTAATGTATGCAGATCTCTAGACAAAGAAACGGATTGTTTTTATATAAATGAATGGTTTTTATTGTAGTAGGCCTTAGAATGTGTTTTCATTGTTTTAAAGGGGACACAATAGGCTTGCATTCATACAGGTGATGTACTGGGTAGTGATTTTCTATTAACGTTACCAGAATTATATGTATATAATGTTATGTTTAATGCGAATGCTCATTCATTACGTGTTGCACCTAATAAACGATTCCGATTATCACTGAGGAAGAAAAAAGTGACGATGTTGAAAAATATCTTGGCGCAACCCCCCACAACAGCACCAGCACCATACATACTACATCCAGTGGTTACTATCAGAGATAGAGATCCGGAAGATTGTGAGGTTGACTTTGCTCAATATTTTGAGAAGTGAGTATTTACTGCTTTGGTGCCTCACATTATTAATGTATTTTCTTAATCTATTCTAGTATTATAAATTACTGTGTTACATACACAGTAATAATAAGAATTTTTTAACTGGTAAAGATATTCACACGTACTTCACACGAAATACGAATCTAATACAGTTAAATAATTATAAACATTCGTTCTATACTAAATCTCCATGGTACAACGGAATAAAATTATATAACAAACTTCCACTGCATATCAAAAAATATGCCTATATGAAATTTAAAGTAGAAGTAAAAAAGTTGCTTCAAATGAATCCGTGTTACACAATTGACGATTTTTACAATATATGTTAGTATTAGTTAGTGTTAGTTAGAGAATGGACCTGTCATATATTACTTTTCTGTGTAATTTATATGTGATAAATAAATTAATAATAATAATAATAATATACCAGTTGCCACCACATCGGAAGCACAACCACCTCTGCTAGTAAGCGCTGGAGGTAGTGGGTCCGACTTTGCTCAATATTTTGAGAAGTGAGTATTTACTGATTTCTTACCTCGCACAGTATTAATGTATTTTATTACTCTTTTCTAGTATTACACCCCTCGCAAACACATCAAACGCACAACCACAATTACAACATGTGGGAGGGAGTACACAAGGTCCTACCTCACTGAGCGACTTTACAACTAAAAGTGTGAAGTGGTTAAAAACTATTCTTGCGGACTATGTGAATAGTGAGCTGTTGGTTGTGAGCAAGGTTGAGCGTTTAACTGCTGCTTTAGCTGAAGCTAAGCAGCAATTAGAAGACATTAGACTGAGCAAGCAAAAAACTCAGCAACTGCTGGCTACACCGGAAAACCTAGAAGTGTAATATACATATATATATATATATATATATATATATATATATATATATATATATATATATATATATATATATAGTTATAGACCGCACGTTATTGAACCCGATATATTAACAGGCGCCCGATGAGCCCGGCTCACTTCGCTGATGTACAGGACGTTGTTAAGCCCGACTACATAGATGTTTATCGTTCCTTCGTGAGCCCCCCAACGTTGCCATTCGATTTGGGCTCATCAAAGGTACTTTTATATATGTTACACGATATTTGCCTTTAATACCATATAGAGGCAAAGTATTTTTCATCAATGCTTGTGTACTGCAAGCCACGACTATTCGTGTTTTGTGCAGTTTCATTAAATTAGGACTTTTAATCTAACTTTTGCTACCCATATTTTTAAATAAAGAACTTACTTTTTATATTTTGGGCAACTTGGTAAGCAATGAACAATTTCCGGGTGTCTGTACTGCTTGAAAATGAACTTTTTAATAAAGCATTTACATTTAACATTCATGTAGATAGAATTCAAAATTTAGTATCAAAGGTTCGGGCGCTTTCGACTTGTTCAACATATCGTATAGCTTTTATTCTATTATTAAACTTTGTTTCAATACTACAATTTAATGCTTGGTAGCAGTAGTACAAAAGTGTAGCAATACTATATATAATGCAATCAGTAAAACAAAGCGATGCGTTGAAACTGGTATTAAATAGGAACAACTACAAACTGTAAACTGTAAAGTAAAAGAAATTTTTAAAAGTTATTTCAGTGTAGTACTTTATCAAGTTATGCTTGAGTGATTTCGAGAAAAGTAATTGAACGATCAGTACTTAATTTTTGATTCGTCTATTATGATTGTCACAAAAATGCAATTGTAGTAAGAGCTACAAAAAACGTTTCATTGTAAGAATCTGTGTTATATAAATATTGCAAAGAACTTTAATTTAAAAAATACCTACCTATTTAATTGTTTAATAAAAACTGTGTTTTTAAAAAATGTAGAAATTAAATTAGTTGCAGTTTCCTTTTTTTGTTAGTATATTTACTGCTGTAAGAAAATCCAACTTAATTTAAAAATATAAGGTTGCATAAGATTTACTTTAGAATAAAAACATTTTAAAATAAGTTAAAACTATTTCTAAAAAGACAATGAACTTCATTTAGAAGAATAAAAGAACAACAATAAGTGTGGATTCTCCTTTAAAATTTTATTTTTCCCTTAATGTGCACATTGAATGCAGATTAAGGTAATTGTCTAAAGATCATAATCTCAGTGTTTAAAGAAATCAACTGTAATTAACTATTGTTCCATTAATGATTGAAATTCTATTTGTAATCCCCTAAACAAAACCCAAGTAGTTTCTAATTATGGTACCCATTTAAATGACACAGGAAATTGGTAATTCCAATAAGACTTTTGTTCTATTCATTACCATGTCTTCTTGCTTAACTTTAAAAATGTTACAATTCAGTTCATCAGTTTAATTTGAAGTGTGGAAATCGTGAGTGTGTAAGTTGTAAATGAGTTCCAGAGCTAAAAAACTATATGCAATGGCAATGGCTGTTAACAGTAGTGGTAAGTACATTCTACAGTTTGTTTTTTTTGCTTCAATTATTATTTTTATTTCCTAACATATTTTTAATGTAGAAATTATCATTATTCCTTGTATAATAATTATGAATATTGAAATTCTCAATAATGAAATTGTTCCAATATTTAGGAAGTAGACCATTTACTATTTTAAAATTAAATTATTGAATTTGTATTTATTACTAATTGTATACCAATTTAATGTCTTCAACATCAGTATTGCAATTACATTGCAGAATAATGCGCATTCGTCGGTTTTGTAAATACTGTAATTTTTTTTGTTATTAATTGTTATAAATATGAATTAAATTACTAGCGTTTATTATTTTCTTGCGATTCTGGTGAACAGAATTTATCTATAACTTTGTTTTCAATATGCAAAAATTGGTCATTAAATTATCGTTCACTTTCACAACAAAACATTTAAAAGATTTAACCAACTTTCATGGTTCATTATTAATTTTCAGAATTGGGCTTCCATAATCGATATATTTATTTTTAGGTGAAGTTATACTAATCATTGACATTAATTTTTAAGCCATTTAACCAACTTTAATTGTTCATTGTTAATTTTCAGAATTGGGCTAATCAATCAATACATTTATTTTTAGGTAAAGTTGTGATCATCATGGCTTGAGTTTTTTTGACATTAATTTTTAAGTCATTTACATTAACATATCCCGATAATAGTTTTAGGCCTTGGTTCATTTTTTCTATTGCCTTATATAATTGCAATGAATGTGTCATCTGCAAATAAGTTAATAAAATCCGACTAAGTCTTAAGACTTATCAGCTGGTTCCCGTTTACATATTTCAATACTTACAAATCATTTATATTTCCTATGCTTAAAATACTTTGACGCTTGTATAGTTTTATGTATGTATACTGTGATGTAGTTAGCTAACGGATATAATGAAACAAATAATTTAATTATGATATAAACCCAGAGAAGAAAATCACATCTCTTCTCACATTTCTTCTACTAATTGTGAGTCTCTCGTTAAAAAACGAGTACCTTCTTTTCTTATTTTAATTAACTAAACCATTTCGATTAATTTTCGTGTATTACACTGTAGAACTATAAAAATAAGTGCATTGCAGTTGGGATCTTTACAGAGCCTAAGCCAAGAGTATCCTCATCAACACGTCAGGTTATTTTTATATGTTTGAAGTTTTTAAGGTATTTATCCATTTGTTGCCTTGTTTGGTCAAACTAAATGTAGTGTTGTCTCCAAAAAAAGATTAAACTGGAGAGTTGATATGATTTCCTACAAAATAGGGCACTTCATCTTGAAAAACACGAAAATTTTACATATTTTTAACCAAGTGACTTTACTGTGTCCTAGGTTCATAATAAATAAAACAAGCTTTAGCAGCGGCAGTATATGTATTAAAAAAATTTAAATTGTCGACATTTCGATTTATTCAACATAAATCATTATCAGTCTAAAAAAAGGACAGTTAGAACATTAGAAAATACTAAATTAGGGACTTAGTACCTAATTTAAGTTAAATATTAGTAAAGTGTAAAATGTAACACATTTGAAATGTGTATAAATTATCATTATCTCACATAATTATTTCACGTTAACACATTTTCTGAAACACTTTCAGGTTACCGCAAAATTTCTATGTACCCACATAAGGACTAGGAAAAGGGAGGACAAGACAGGGTCCTTGACGTTTCAAGCGTAATAAAACGGAAATTTTTAATTATTTTGAATACTTATTTATTTATTTATTACTCTTACATAAACAGTCTTTATAAATAAGGAACTTGAGAAGCTTTAGACTTATTGAAAAAGATAATAATTTTAATTTAGTAAAAAATGTCAAAACCCCATCTTGCTAAGACGGGGGTACCTATGGGACACGATGGGGTATGTGAAACATATTCTACTTTTGGTTGCAAAACTCGCAAACAAACATTGCCTCGTCGTCTATCCCAGCACAGCTACAGTGTGCCCACTTCCCACAGAGAGAACATGCGGCCCATCCTTCATCTGAATCCAAATATTTTCCATGGCAGTGAAAGCAAGGGATATTATTTTCATCGTTGTCACTTTCTGGTGGTGAATTTAGATTATTGTTGGTTTTCTTCTTTTTCTTTGCCAACTTGGTTTTTCCTCGTTTCCTTGTCACACGTGTCATTTTGCGAGTTATGGGGTAAGGCATCACTTGTTGATGACTGACAACAGAAAATACTGATGGTGGTGGAGTAGTTGGCCTTTGATCTATTTCTATATTTCTCATCCAAGTGGAGCATCCGGGCCGAGGCTCTGCCTCAATTTCAGATTGTGTCATGATAACAGGCATGCCGCGTATTAGCGGTTCGCCAATAGCTTCTTGGTCAGAATCTTCAACTGCCAAAGCTGAAGTTGCAACCGCTATCATATCAGGGACAACTGAAGCGTCAGTTGATGCGAATGGTCTGTTTGGTGTTGTTGCTCCGTTGTCCGACGTAATAGTTTCTGGCAATGCTTCAGTGATGAATAATCTCTCTGTTTGTGGAATTTCTGTGGTGAATGATAGAGCAAAGTAAATGCCGGAAAACACACTTGGTCGTACGGCCAAATTCCACATTTTTTAAAGCCATTTGCCGCCGTTGCCATTGTAGAAGCTTGAACAAAGGTTTTACCAAAAATCTCTGCTACTTGCCAGACAGTTACTACCATTCCGGTATAGCTGCGAAGTTAGGCTGTCATTTGTTGGTCGTAATATGTGCTCAAGGGCCTCATGTATACTACGTCGCCGACTTGAAGTTGATGAGTCGTATGTGGAGGGAAGAATAATATAATAACCCCATTGGAACGAGCTTCACTAATCACGTCATTGTTTTGCCTGCGACTACTGTGGCCATTTAACAACAACAGCACAGGTCGATCAACTGTTTCTCCGCTAACTTTAATAAACTTCTTAAACCAGCCAAGGAATAATTCATCTGTCATCCAGCCAGAATCGCTGCAAATACCCCAAGCTCCAGCACTTAGCTGTGGGTCTATTCTCTTTCTTGGGAACACCATCATTGGAGGCATATATTGGCCACTAGCACTGAAACATATTTCTATAGTTATTGTGGTTCCTCTTTCCGCAGAAGTTATCTATCTCTCTTGTTTTCTATCTTTTTTTGCAATTATTATTGACTTTGTTTTAGGTACAATTATAAATTCTGCCACGGGAAAGTTGTGCTCATCATAAACGTTGCCGAGAATGTTAAAAAAATGTGCAATATCGTATCGATAATTCTGGATGCCTGCTTAAAAATCCGGTACCCAATCTTTGTCTGCTTCTTTTTTTTTTCAGAGTTAGAGGTGTTACTTCCCATTTTTTACTGCAGGAGTATATGCCAGTGCCCTTAAATATTTTGTTGTAAGTCCGTAAAGATGACTCTCCATATCAACTATATAATAATAATAATAATAATAAACAACTATATAGTTACAAACTTCTTTCTCTTCGTCATCAGAAAATGCTCTTTTTGGGCCTAAAGGAACTTTCACCGAAGTTGCAGAAGCAGCAGTATCTTCTAGGGATACACGATCTTCTTTACCCTTTCTTTCGAGGGTCGTTTGTGGCACAGAATATGTTTTCGCCGCTAATTTATACCCCATGTCCCGTTTAACTACAGCATTTACCGCATTTTTCACACTCTCTTCAGTCCAATTCCGGCTCTCCGTCTTTCTTTTATAATTTTTCACCATTCTGAAACAAGATTAAGCTCAATTAAGTTTACAGAATTATATTGTCTTAAAGAAATAATTTGAATTTTCTGCGAGGGGTAAGATTGGGATACCTCATACCCCATCTTGCACTCCCGCGCACATCTGTATAAGATAACATGCCTTAAAAAACTAAGTAAAATATGGAAACAATCATGGTCTTACCTGCTGGTGTAATCATTGATAAACAAGAATAACTTTCAATGAGTTCTAGACAACAAATGTTGAGGTACAAAACACATGCGATGTACAACACGAAAATCGCAACGAACTTGACAGAAACCGAGTTTTTGGTACTAGGGCAAACACGCGTGGACTAACAAGCCAGCTACAACGCTGACCGATACACAAGACGGTGACGCGTCATTACGAGTGAGAGCGGCTGTGATTGGTCGTTCGTACGGCCGATTACACCCGGTGCCCCGTCTTGTCCGCTACCCCGTCTTGCTCTCCCTTCCCCTATTAGAGTTCAAAATGCGATTCGAACGTCATTTTTTAACATTTTTGGAAAATAAATAAAACAGAATTTTTTATGAAGGAATTCTAATATATTATCTCAAGACGTATATTTTACTTACAATATTTTTATTAAATGTACGTTCTTACGTTTTATAGATGCAAACACTAAATTTAAAGAAGAAAATTCAGTTTCGTCTGCAACAGATCGTAGTGAGCTGAAGGTGAGTAAAATCACATTCATCAAATAAGCAAGCATCCTTTCCCACATATAAACTCTATCCTCCACTTATTTCAGACAAATAACTCCAATAGAAGTTCATTGACAAGCATCTGTTCTGAAACGACTCTTGAAAGATCGGACCAATCGGATTTTTTAATCCCCATTATTGAAAATGTGCGTATACTTTCTGAATATAATGAATCACTTCCTAATGTAAATATTTCTCATTATGTAGGTAGTTCGTATTAAAGATAGCGAAACCGCTACTTCTCATACTTTCAACTATTCAGAAATCGATTTGAATGCATTTGAAAAATCGCCTATAAACCCTGCACCCATATCAGGAGTTTTTAATAGCACTCCAATTAAACTTGGAACTTCTTCGGACGTTATATTATTGGAAAGTACCGAACCTTCTCCAATAATTGAAACCTATTTTTCCTACATTTCTTACTTCACATTGTACCCGGTAACAGAGAAACAGATTTTGTGAACTTACAATCTGGAGACGTTGAATCTATCGACCAACCAGATATTTATAATAGTACATCTGTAGAATTTGAAAGTGTCCTAAATGTGAAACCACCTCAAAATACTGGGGCACCATTACCGTATCTAATCCATGTGAATCCTGCTCCAATTATGATTCAGCAGCATATAGATGAAGCTATGTCAAGATTTGGGCAGTTTGTAGAAGTGAGTATTACAGATGTGTAAAGTACAATACCACCTCGATATAGATAATTTGCTTTAAAAAATAAAGTCTTAAAAAGGACAAAAAGGTACCGCTCATAACTTGTTCATGGTTATAATGTGCTTGATGATAATATTATTATTCTTTGTGAAATACCATTTATAAATCTGTAGTAGTGTACTGATACAGAAATGGGTTTGCTTTTTTATTATCTTAATTTTTTTCGTTTGTGTATGTAAATGCATTGACTCTAAATACCAAATTGTAGGAACAGTCTGGAAATGTAGAAACACTTACAAGTTGTAGAGCATGGACAAAAAAATTGTTGTCCCTACTGCGTGCAAGTGACACATTTTACTAAACATTTAGAGACATCATAAAGACGAGGGTGCAGTGAACTGGTCTCTACGGAAAGGAGATCCCAAAAAAAGAAAACTTATCAAACTCATTCGGCGGCAAGGGAACTTCCTTTCTTCCAATCAATCGAATACCGCTCGATCAGTAAGGAGACCAACAGAAAAAGACAATTTAGAGAAAACGGATTTTACTGTCTGCCAGTTTTGTTTTGGGTACTTCAAGAAGAGTTTTTTAAGACGACATCGCAGTCAATGTGAACTACGACCTACACACCTTCCGGTGGTCAAGAAGAGTTTTATAATTCCTTACGACTGAAACATGAAGTGTTCCAAATTATGCGGGACGACGAAATATCGAAGGTAGCCATGAAGGACTTATTAATATGTTCTTATGCAGAAAGTTTACTCAAAAAACACAAACGAGTTCAAATTCGCAACAGTATTTCCAATAAAATGAGGGAATTGGCACGACTGTTGATGTCTTTACGAAAAATGACTGAACTTAAAACTCTTTTTGAAGCACTACAACCCGAGTTTTTTGATCATTTGGTGTCATGTACAAAAATTATTAGTGGATATGACCCAGGTTCAAAAACATTCAGAGCAAGTAGTTTAGCTCTGCATATGGGAACGATGTTGAAGCAAGTGTGCGATATCGCAATGAAGATGATAATTAGGAAAAGTAAATTTCTCCCTACTGACGATCCAGAAGCTTGTTTAAAAAGTATTAAACGTTTAAAGTGTTTAGTTGAAAATCACTGGACTTCAGAAATTTCTAGTTTGGCATTGAAAAATTTAAACGAACAAAAATGGGAAATGGGAAAAGCGAAAACTTTTTCCAGTTTCACAAGATGTGATGAACTTTCAGAAATATAGCACCAAAGAAGCGCAACAAGCCAGTGAAAATATTAATAAAGGGATAAATGTGTGTACGGAATATCGGCGATTATCTGAAAATGTAATGGCACTCGTACTCCTCCTAAATAGAAAACGCATTGGAGAAATCCAATATTTAAAGGTCAAAACGTATTGTGCAGATCAAACACACTATCAACAAGAAGAGTTTTTTGGTGCTTTGACGGAAAGTGAAAAACTACTCACAAAAAATTTCAAAAGAGTTATTCCAGGTGGTAAGAGGAGTAAACTCGTTCCAATTTTATTCCCAAAAGCATTCAAAACATGATTGAATTAATGTTAAAAGTTAGGAACAAATGTGTTCCGACTTCAAATGAGTATTTATTCGCGAACCCGAAGAGCGATACAAGATGGTTAAGCGGGTATTATGTTATAAAGAAGTTGGCGCAAAAATCTGGTGTGAAGAACACGGATCTATTCACTTCTACTCGCCTGAGAAAGCAAATTGCCTGCATTCTACAGGTCCTTAACGTTACGGACACGGAGATGGAACAATTTGCAACCTTTATGGGCCACGCGAACAAAACTCACGAAGAATATTACAGGTGAGATACCCACTACATTTCAATAATATATTTATGTTATTAATAAAATTGATTGCAGACTGCCTCAAGATGTGTACCAAACGGTCAAGGTATCAAAAGTACTACTTGTCATAAATAAAGGTAAAGGAAGTAAATATAAAGGAAAGCATTTGAACGAAATTGAACTCTCCGATGAAACCGATTCAGGCGAGGAACAAGAAGTGGACAGAGAAAAATCAATAAATAGTTCAACAACCACAATTAGATGTGGTAAGCACATTTCTTTATTCCGATTTTGGTCATTCCTTATTGCATATTCTAATTTCAGCATATATATATATATATATATATATATATATATATATATATATATATATATATATATACCGGGTGGTCGTAAAATAAGGAATAAATTCAATATCTCGTAAAGCACAATTTTATTCAAAAATCGCTCGGACCCGTCGATTTAATTTTTTTCAGGGCATATTTTATATATATATATATATATATATATATATATATATATATATATACAATTTTTTTCGGGGCATATTTTGCGAAAAAAAATTTTTATACAGAGTTTCTCAAAAAAGCTTTGCTAAAAAAAATTATTATTTTTTAATTGCAACCCAATTTTTTTATTGCATTTTTGGATTGCCCTTACAATTCTAGCTCAATAGTAGGCTTTGGATTTATGACGCGGGAAAAAAGTATATTTTAGTTTTTTTAACACTAAATTACATTAATATGCGGCTTACTGAGACGCAGCGCATAGAAATCTTGATGATGATTGGCTACGGTAATCGAGTTAGAACGCAGCAGGAAGTTTTTGAGTTATTTAATCAAAAATACCCCAATCGTCCGCCAATATCGCAATCGACAGTTAGCAAGATTGAGCAGAAGTTTAGTCAATTCGGTCATGTAGATGTGGTCGTCCTCAAGTTGATGAAAATAAGCAACTAGAAGTCTTATTGGCGGTTCAAAATAATCAGCATGTAGTATCTAGGCAGGTAGCAAAGGACATGGATATTGGAAAAACAAGTGTTCTAAAAATACTACAAACGAATAATGGGCTGGCGTTGTTGGTGACATTATTATCGGGCCTTTCTTCTTTGAAGAAAATTTAACAGGTGAGAGATACCGGAGTTTTCTAGAAGAGGAACTTGTTCCAGCTCTGGCTACCCTTTTTCCTGAGACCATAACATCTGGTTCCAACAAGATGGTGCTCCCCCCCATTTTGCTGTGGGTGCACGACACTTCCCAAACAGGTGGATTGGAAGAAGGTATTTAAAAGCCAACCGGCAAATCTAGATGATTTAAAACAACGCATCCGTCAAGAAATACATCGAATAACGCCCGAAATGGTTCGAAATGTGTAGCAGGAATTTGTAGATCGATTAGGCTATTGTCAGTTGACTAACGGAGGACATTTCGAACATTTGCTGAAATAAAATTATTTTTAAGTTTACGAATCTTTGTTTTCGATATAATAAAACGTTATAAAAATTATTTTATTTTTCGTTTTCTTCATGACCTTTTTTCAATTTTTAAATTTTGAATGCGAATAACTCCAAAACGCTTGGACTTAGGTATAGCACATTGTAAGGTTGTGTTGACGCACCCTGTATGTAAGATGTTATAATGACGTGTATTACGTGTTTTGAGTACGGGTGTATTGAGTTTGAACGAAAAAAAAAATTTTTTTTTTGTATATGCGTAATGTATGTGGGTGGGTGATACGCCACTGGCAATTTAGGAGAAATATCATTCAGTATGCAGATACGTGTATTTGAATGTTATAGAAACATTGGTGTTGGAATAAATAGATTCTGATGAATGTAAATGTGAAGAGAAATGTGTCGATGGGACGATAATGTTTTGCTACTGTTGACTACTGAATAAGGAATAGAATGTTGGAGGATAAAGGAGTAATCTTGGCCGGAAGATGTGAAGGTATAGGTATAGAATGTTTTAGGAAATATGTAGAGAAAGATTTGGTATGTTTAATCGTTGATTATAGAAAGTTCTCGTAATGTTGTGCAATCAGTTTTGAGAATACGTGTACGTATATGGGATTTGAGACCTTAGACTGTACTTATTTTTGCAAATCTTGCGGAAGGAGGATAAGCGCAGGTGAGAGATAAACGTTGAAAGTTGTGTAATGGTCCAGAGTGGCCACTGAATGAATGTGATGACGAGAAATGGCTTCTCCATAAAATAATTGTAAAATTTACAGGTAAGAACAAACATGGCGATGTATTGTAATTACAAGCGTGTTTGTGCAGATGGTAGCATTAGTCGGCACTAAGAAAGTTTGAGTGAATACCATTGGTGAATATAACGAGGAAGTGAGACATGTTTAAAGATGGATGGCTTGAGGTATAAATAGGAAAGTCAGAGATTGACGGAGGCTTTTTGCTTTTTGGCTTTTGCTTTTGGTGGATGTCGGTGAGAGCTCGGTGGAAGACGCGCGCGCGAGGTGATTCAGAATGGGTTGAGTTGGAGTTATATTTGTGAATAATATTGAAGGCAGTCATTGTTTAAACAACTGCGTAACCCAAAAGGGGATGAATCGTATAAGACATTCATAAATAAAACAATTAATAAAATTGAGATTGAAGATAAAATCAGTTTTATGGTTTTTTTTGTTCTTCAAGAAAAAAAAGTGCGTAAGCAGTTTTGTAATAAGATAACAGTTGTTACGTTATAGTATTGAGGGCGGCGCGTGTGCTTGTAATGATCCTTAGTTAAAATTATTTATGGGACCACCTTTAAGTGAACGAAATATTCGTAGTAGATTGAGCCAATGTTAAAGTAATTTTATATGTCATTAAAAGTTTATTTGTGTAAGGAAGGGCTAAATTGTCCTAAAGGTTGCACGAAACTTTAAAGAGGCAACCAAACGTGTACAGTTTATTACGGGTTATTGGAGTAATAACCTCGTATAGTTGGACTATTCGCGAGTACCGAAGGGAATAAGTGTTTGTGAAATTGTGGAGTACTTGTTATGTGCCTTCAGGCAATCTAAGGATACACATGGACTACAAATAATTGGTTTACGGGAAGAGAGAATAAAGAAAAGCGAAGGATGAATGGACAGTCTTTAAGTAAGAATTTTGAAAACTCAGTTGAGCACGATTATCTTTTTGGTTAGTTTATTTGCGTATTGTTGTGTAATTTTTTTTTTTTTTAATTAATTAGTGTTGTAGTGTATGTAAACATGTTTTTTTGTGCAGGACAATATATATTTATCGTTAACTTTTATTCTGTTGTTTATTTAGCCAGTTATGAGACACATTTGTAACGTTTACTTAATTGGTGACCTAGTTTTCGACAATTTAAATGTAGACTTTGCATATTTTGGTTTTAAGATTAATGAACAACCTGGAAGGTTATATTTTCCAGGTTAATTTTAAAAAGAAGATTTTCATGTTAGTTACCTAATTACCTGGGTAGTACTAAATATATTTGAGTTTGAGTTGGATTGTTTGGGACGAGTGTTTGTTTTAGGACCCTCGTGTAAGAGTTTACTGAGTAGGCACAATCCTACTTTCCACGATCAAGTAGCGTTAATTAACACCCAGCTTAAGAAAATTATTTTAGCAAAGTTTCGATTGTGGTGGCGCCTGGAGACATATTTTCCCGGACTGAGCTGTTTGAGTATAGGTGTAAGGTGATTGAGCGTATTAATCATTCATTTTACTTCTTATTTCGACCACGCCCATCTCCCTGTTAGCTGGCTTGGCAACCGCTTACATTAGTAAGCATACACGACGCCTAGTGCGGTTTGGACGTGTAACAACATGCTACATGACAAATGTTTAGAATTGTAAGGGCAATCCAAAAATGCAATAAAAAAAGTGGGTTGCAATTTGAAAAAAAAATTTTTTTAGCAAATCTTTTTTGAGACACCCTGTATAAAATTTTTTTTTTCGCAAAATATGCCCCGAAAAAATATAAAATCGACGGGTCCGAGCGATTATTGAAAAAAATTGTGCTTTACGAGATATTGAATTTATTCCTTACTTTACGACCACCGGTATATATATATATATATATATATATATATATATATATATATATATATATATATATATATATATAAATTGTAATGTCTTAATATGAATGAGATTTAAAATGTCGACTTATACATTTGTGGGGTAAAATGATTAATAAATTAGTTTGAAAAATAAAATTAATTTTAAATGGTTGATATTCTGATTGAATTAATAATTTTTTTATTAGAAGTAATATTTTAACTTTATTTTATTTATTTAATATTATGTTTTGCACCGAACTAGCTCAGGATCTCAAATGGGGATAGAGTTCAGGGAATTTAGTTTGAAGTTATAATTTTGAATGTGAAGATATGTATATGAAATGCCCTTTATATAATTGAATTGAAAGTATAAAAATTATTCTGAATGTAATTTGCTATCAAACGCATGCGTTGTAATGAACTTAAGTGAAATTAGAAACTGTCAAAGATGTCAAATAAATAATTTAGAAAATTAATGTTTAGATCCAAAATAAAATTTAGAAAAAAGAAAAGAAATTAATATCTTTACAGGTGTTTACACAAGTAAATATTTAAAATTCTTAACTAAAAACATATATGTAACAAAAATAAATTGCAGGAAATTTATCACAATAAGTAGGGTTATTAAGATTTGACTCACATATACTGTCCTCACGGTAGATTGATGTCTTCAGATACTCCAGCTGGATGCAGGCAATGTCCACTTGATTACAGTTGTTACCATTACCCAACATTGCTAACTCGATTCTCGGTTGTCGAAGACACCAACTTCCAAACTTAAAGATGTTTTCTCCAAAATCGGCAAACTCCAACCACTTATTTTATTTAGGTAGCTTTTTATTTAAATAATTTTCAAACTTGAAGAATGATATCGTTTTAAGAAAATGTTTAATTATCCAAAATTTTTGTTAATGAACACTTTATTTATAGCTACCGATAAAAATTTTGTTTAAAAGAAATTGTCCAAAGAAATAAAACAGCATTAATTTAAGTTGTATAACACAAAAGCAAATCTTTACAAAATCGTAACACAAATTAACACAAACAAAAATAATTTTCAAAAACGACAGGTATCGGAGACCGAATTATTTATTTTAAACCGTCGAATATAAAAACAAATGCTCTCGAACGTAATCTTCGTTAAGTATAACTTCTTGACGAATTTAAATTAGGTTATGAACTTACTTTTAAATACAAATTTCACAACACTGTTTTAACCTTTTACACTTTTGATCAAATTCTAGAGAGAGAGTGATTTCCTGAGCGATTGCTTTTATATGTTTCTGGTTGTTACCAAAAATTCATTTTTTTACAGCCATATTGCAAAAGTAACTATGGCTATGATTGGTGGATCAAAATTACAAATTGGACACAAATGGAAATTTGGCCGTAACTTTCTTATGCATAATCGGAATTGAAAAATAAAAACGGAAATGAAAACTACGTAAAATTTAGAACAAAAAGACACCTAACAAGCTATAATTCCTAACATTAATATACGAAATAACCTAATCTAACATAAATAAGCTTATAACTATTTACACTTACAAGCTATACTAAAACTAATTTCAAAAATGGAATTCTGAGAACATTCTACATAGGAATACATACTTTTTGTGTTCGAACTATTTAATTTAAAGCAATTTTTAGCTTTTGTGATTTTATCTAAAATTTACCTCAGAATTAACATAATTTTGCGGAGAAAAGCGCTGTATCCTTATAAAAACTGTGTCATAATAAGAAAGAACATTTATTATTTGCTTTAGGAGCAAAATCTAAATCTAATAATGTGGAAAAAGTATAAAATTATGTAAAAAAACTAAAAATTACAACCTAACCAAACTTAAATCTAAAAATGAAAATAATTTATATTTAAAAATGTTTTTAGCACTTAAAATGTTATGTTTAAGGTTTGTACTTATTGTCTTTATTATTCTCACTAATTTTTTGCAATGCATAGTGTTATATAGTGTTGCATTGAAAAAGTTTCATCGTCTAACACTCTTATTAAATGTTTCACTATATAAATGTATGGCACTATAAATGTCTGTATGCCATAATGTTCTAAATGTTGTTCTTATTGTGAATCTTGTAACATAATTTTTGTCACTAATTCGCTTCCAAAAATATGTGCGAAAAATGTCTAAACTATCCATATTATAACCCTTTTATTAAATTTTTGTATTTCCTGCATTCAAAAACTAAACATACACTATCCCTAACATAATCCTAATTATATAGTTCATGTTTAAACACCTGTAAAGTGTCCACTTGCCAAATTACCTTTGAAAAATTGACTTTTATTGCAATAATTGCAATACTAAAATGACTTTACGAGAATCGTTATATTTAACATTCTTGACAATTTTGTTAGCAGCAAATTGCTTTTTATGATGAAACCAAACTAAGCAAATGATATTCAGACTAATTTACACCAAATAAATTTATTTTAATCACATCGTGAACCAAATTTATATAAAATATTGTCTCGCACTTGTATCGAGCTAGAAATCACCCCTTTTTATTACCCAAATGTCATGTAAGCTGTCCGATACTTCTATTACCTCTTTCTGAACATCTCAATATATATATATATATATATACAGGGTCCGGCAACAAGAGCGCCTTCTTCTATATCTTCCGTTTTATATAAGCTAGATTAATAAAATTTGGAATGCAGTTATAGTTTAGTTGTGTGCATATTTTAAAATTATTCACGCGAATACAGGTTGTTTATTTAAAGAGGACTAAATTATTCTAAAAAAAAAATTTAAATGGATCACCCTGTATATTATTACTTTTTTGAATTCTACACATGGTTCCTAACAAATTCGCAATATATTTCCCTATTCTTAAATATAGCCGTTTTTGAGTTATTTCGTTTTTTCTAAAAAAAATTGAAATTACAGTTTGCTTTGAAAATGTTATCTAATTTATATGAGAATAGGTACACATATAGAGCTTCCTTTTAATGTGAAGAAAATGACATAATTGCATTCAGGGTGCTCATAATTGACTTGCCAATCAAAACATTATTCGAACTAGTACAAGTGTACTTTTTCAAATAAAACACCCTGTATATTATTACATTTTTGGTTTCTACATATTAACCCTTATCAGTTCGCCATACAACTCCCTGTCCCTAAATATAGCCGTTTCCGAATTATTTTCAATTTTTCAAAATGTATAAGATTATTGAGACATTTTTAAATCTATGGCCTCGTATAGATAAAAAAGAACATCATAAAACAATTGTATTATACATTAAAAAACGCAACAGAAACTAATATATTATGATAGAAGACTAATTGCAATTTTTGTACTGGAGGTATTGCATGTTAACAAGAATCTGACAAATATTTACTTCAATTTCAAGTAAAATTCTAAAATCAAGTGTGCTTCTTATAAAAATTGAATGTTTGACGTAAATAAATAAAACTGTAGTTAACCATTTACGAGTGTTATTGTTAGTAATCAAGATTTTTATAAAATGAATTTTACACAAAATGAGTTAGTTGATATGATATTCGTGTTGGGTGCTGCAGAAAGAAACTGTTTATTGGCCAGCAAAATTTATGCTGAAAGATATGCAGATAGAAGACATCCAAACGCAAGATCGTTTCAGAAAGTAAGTGGCCTTTAACCCCTTCGCACCGGTTATGCACACGTCGGCATCATGCATGACTGTCCGCTCAACTCGGATGATGCATACAGGTGGTATCATTCTATTTGTGTCGTTCTGTACGGTATTACTTACTTAGGCATCATTTAAACGTAAATAAACCTTTCTTAAATGGGTGGGAGAAAAGCCACTCCTTATTTGAAAAGTGGGGCTGGTGTAGGCTCAAACGCTTATGTACTTGTAATAACTTGCAGTACCCTTCAATACATGAATGTTTTGTGTACAAAAATGAGTGTTTTTGCCGGAACTAGTGCCAATGCGATTCGGACGTTAATTACTCCGATAGCGATGAGGTTGATGTAAATTATGAAGAATCAGAAGACGACATATCTTCTGAAAATGATTATTCCAACACTAACGAATCCGTAGAAGAAGAACCAATTCAGTTCGGAGATTGGCGCCTTATATCTAGTCCTTTTGACGATAAACGAGATTCAAATATTACCGAAACCACAACTTCATATGATTTTCATCCAGCTCTGGAAATGGATTCTCCAAAAACTATACTGAATTATTTTGAGGCATTCATGTCACCTAAAATAGTTGAATTTATTTGTGAATGGACTAATGAACGTGCAAGAATGTCGATAATAAAAGGGTTCCTAAAATTTATGGTTTATTTTGGAAATCTGTAACCAAAAATGAGATCTATACAGTTATATCGTTATTATTGATGATGGGATTGACACATCTTCCTAGAATCAATGATTATTGGAGGAAGTCGTATTTATTAGGTGGACCTCCCGTATTTTCAAAAGCAACTATGAGTAGAGACAGGTAACTAGTTTCGACAATGCATCGTCCTCAATTTTTATTATTATTCTATTTACAGATTCCTCTCAATTATGAAATTTATTAGATTTAGTTCTCCACGTGCAGTAAATAGAAGAAACCCAATGACACGCCTAGCAATGTTCTTTGCATTACTTCGTGATAATACCAGAGTACTTGTGGATCCAGGAAAAACGTTTGGGATAAACGAATGTTTGATGCTATATAAAGGTAGGTTGCATTTCAAACAATTCATAAGAACTAAGAGGTCACGGTTTGGCATAAAACTATTTTGAACACTATATTCAAGTGCTTAAACTCAGCTATAAGGTACAGTAAATTTATCGATGACCGAACGAATTGTTGTATATCTTATGCAAAATATACTAAAAGAGAGTTTAAGAAATTGGTACTTATCAGTCCGTTTAGCTGAATTTTGCTAAATTACAATCCTTATGAACAATATCAATAGAAGAAGGAGTTGGCAAGTTAATTGAAAGTATCAGTCATCTTTGTACGAAGAAAGACGTACTATAGTAAATTTAGAAATATAATACGTTTGAACGAAATTTACTGCAATTCTTTGAAGAAAAGTGAGGTATCGCTGGTATCAAGTCTAACGTTGCCTAAAAGTAAAATCACTCATAAGACTTTACAGAAAATATGACGTATACATGGTAAGATTAGAGATCGAACCGTATTAACGTCTGCAGAAAATTATACTGTTCTTAAAAAATTAGGTCATTATTCAAAGAATGGTATAAACGCAAGTTTCTATAACAAAACTGCACAATAACAATCCAGTACAAAATTTACGCGAACTATGTATGTGATGAGCTACTGAAGTATAACGCCAAACTAGAAAACGTTAACATGTTACAAAGAATTAGGAAAACATTTTCAAAAAGGTCTAAACCAAGATACTCTTCATAGTTGATAAGACAACAAAAGGCAGTAAAAAATTTGGAAATTTGTTACAATGAGAAGTAAGCAAAATAGAATCTACATTTCTATTTTATTTACATGGAATACGATTATGCTCAAAAACATCTTCAATTTCATAAGACTAAACGATACTTTCTGGTTGAGTAAATGTTTTCTGCTATAAATAAAAAAGGTATTGGTTTGTTAAATGAGAAAAAGAATGTTACATTTCTTTTTGTTTACAATGAATACTATTATTGTTAAAAGCATTTCGGTAATTTCATAATACTAAATCTTAATTTTAATTTTTTTTATTCTTTTTTTTATTTTTTATAAATTGTATAACATAAAATTTTTGTTATTGTATAAAAGTACTGCATTACATTCCACCAAACCAACCATTTTAAAGCATATTTCAAACAAGTAACACGCGATTGCGCTAACCTGAAAATCCGGTTATACGCCCATATCCAGCGTTTAACAGTCCGGTGCGAAGGGGTTAAGTGTCTGGGGTGCCATCGTTGGGGATTATGTCATCGGTCCATTCTTTTTTGATGGACACTTGACTTGAATGGTGAGAAGTACCTTAACTTTTTGCGTAACGATTTACCGGGCTTATTAGAAAATATTACTCTTGATATTAGAGCCACAATGTGGTATCAACATGATGGCGCTCCTGCTCACTACTCTGCAGATGTAAGAGATTATCTCAATAGAGTCTTTCCAAATAAATGGATTGGGTGAAATGGACCTGTGAGGTGGCCAGCTAGGTCCCCTGATCTGACAAGAATAGATTTCTTTTTATGGGGATACATAAAAAGTATTGTCTATAGGGAACCACCAACCACTGCCGAAGATATGCGTAATCGTATAACACAGGCTTTTCATAGCATTACTCCTTAGTTGTTGCGTAGAGTTGAACAATCTTTTAAAGATCGACTTCAGGTCTGCATCCGAGAAAACGGACATTTTGAACAATTATTATAAATCATTATCGCTAATGATTAGCGTTAAATTATTATTATTTTTTTATTAGTTTTGTATTTTTAGGAATAATTTTAATAACTATAGTGTATTAGTTTCTGTTGCGTTTTTTAATTTGCAATACAATTGTTTTCCACCGTTTGTTTTTTTTTCTATTTATACGAGGCCATGGATTTAAAAAAATGTTCCAATAATCTTATACATTTTGAAAAATTGAAAATAATTCGGAAATGGCTATATTTAGGGATAGCAAATTGTGTATCGAATTGATATGGGTTAATATGTAGAAACCAAAAACGGAATAATATACAGGGTGTTCTATTTGAAAAAGTAAACTTTTACTAGTTGGAATAATGTCTGATTAGCAAGTCAATTGTAAACACCCTGTAGCAATTATGACATTTTATTTGCATTATAAGAAAGCTCTGTCTGTGTACTTGTTCTGATATAAATTAGATAACTTTTGTTTTTCAACGGTTAAGGAGGTACATTTTCAAAGCTATATCTGTAATTTCAATTTTTTTTATAAAAATCGACATAACTCAAAAAAGGCTATATTTAGGGATAGGGAAATATATTGCGAATTTGTTAGGAACAATGGTAGAATTCAAAAAAAGTAATAATATACATGTAACGAACCGCAATTCATTACTACAGAATTTTTTTAATTAATTATTTAACAATCAGCCCTCGTAAAAGAAATGATGTAAGATTTCTTAGTAGTCAAACACCTGCCATACCTAATTTAATATTTCTTAGTATTTCGCTTGATTGCACAACCAAAAATTAATTTGTTTCCCCTCCAACGTAGATTTCATAAAACATCGAATGTTTTATACGTCAGAGTAATCTCCGCCAATTACAGATAAGATTCCCCCAAACGGAAGCCACCACCGCCTACCGAGAGCCCCTATAAAAACCGCGCGGCGCACCTTTTGCATAATTAAAAAAAGTACCTGTAAACCGGTAGAAGAGTAAAAGAAGAAGAAATTTTATCCGATCCTAGCGACGAGTTCCATCGCGTCTAGTGAACGCATCCCGCCGCCGAGAATTATTTAGTTGGTTTTACCAGCTCCTGTATTAGTTAGTCCGTTAGACTAACTCCGGTTCCAGAAAACCTGCACGTGACGGTTGTTTTAAAGTCAATCGCTGCAGACCTAATGATAGCCGCCGCAAGTTTAGCTCCCTGTATTTGCAAACGCGCACCGCGAACCTTTTGTAAATAAATAGCTATCCTCGATCTTTGTGATTAACGACACGTAAGTCTGTAGAGTAATTCATTACACACACACACACACACACACACACAAAGCCCTCAGGCAGAGACGGGCTAAGTCCCGAAGCAGTCTGGTGTACATACACAAATTCCACACAAAACCCTCAGGCAGCGACGGGCTAAGTCCCGAAGCAGTCGGGCGTACACACAGATTATGCACAAAACCCTCAGAGAACGACGGGCCAAGTCCCGAAGCGATCGGGTGTACACACAACACACACATACAAAAACCCCCAGAGAGCGACGGGCCAAGTCCCGAAGCGATCGGGTGTGTATACAGCACCTACACATATCAAAGGTGTTTCGACGGGTCAACCCGAAGTCACCTAGATCACTACACGCTACCATACACCTGACAACGGGAGCTAGATAGGACTGTATAGCCCTGCAGCTCTCATCATTTACTCTCACTTACATTCTAAACACCTGCCATCACCAGCTCGCTGGCGAAGACCGAAGTGCCTGTAATCACAAACGAATTAAACGTAGAGTATCCGTCAAACACCTGTAGAGAAGAAAAACCGTACATCGATAACCACGCGCGTAGTAATTGGATTTCAAGAAAACAATCAATTAATTGTTTTCCACCAGCTTATTCCGCAAGTATAAAAACCGCCTTCAATAAATACGCGTTTTGTGCCTATATACTTAGGTAACGTTCGCTTGCATCTACGTGAGATTTCGTTCATTTACATAAAAGAAATCACCACCATAAAATTACATCCCAGAAGATAAGGCGAAAATATCTTAATTATACAACCAAACGTGTATAATCCGCCCAGCCTAAATTCAATGCGAAAGTAAACCTCTGAAAATATTAATATTATCGAATGTAATAGATCGCGAAGGAAAATTGCTTCACGAAGCATACGCGCCTGTCCGTCTCTCAGTAATTACTAAAGTTAAAGCAGCAAGCAAGTAGGCCGGTGAACGCTGGTCATGCGTACGACCGTGAACTCGGGATATCGATTTTCACTAGTGACCTAGATCTGCGCAACCCCCGTTTTAAATAACCAGTAGTTTGTTTATTCATTCTTCTTTTGTAGACAGGGCCGTATCCAGCATAAATAATTAATTAAATGCAACGTTATTAATCATTTAAACATTACGTTCCTCATTGAGTGTAACTAGGGAGTATTAATATTTGTTTACAGAAACGACTTCGAAAAAACTAAGTCGCCTTCCCGAGTGAGTGGATGGAATAGGACATCCGAATTCTCCGTCTAAACCTAGTGGATGCCCCGACACCGCTGTCTAAGTATTCAATTCAAATTGTTTTCTCTTTTTTTCTCAATTTTATGTTTATGTTGGTTGTTCATAATGTTATTAGCCTAGTTTAAGTGTGAATACGTTAGACTTGTATATAATAGAATAATATACTATTAAACCGTTTTACTATAATTATTTTATGTGGACAGTGTAGAGCTAAAGTTTAAATCTTGCGACGAACCCACCCCCCTCTTTAGTTTCTAATCTAAAGACCGATTGCAGTTTAGCCGCGGCAAATATAAAAATTGTGAGAAAGGACCTTACATACAGGGTGTTCCATTTAATTTTTTTTTATTATAGTTTGGCATCTTTAAATAAACAACCTGTATACACGTGAATAATTTTAAAATATGCACACAACTAAACTATAACTGTGATATATATATATATATATATATATATATATATATATATATATATATATATATATATACATACAAAGTGATTTTTAAGTTTATGCTTTTTAAACTGTGTATAGGACTAATTGAAACAAACAACTTTTTCAAATAACATTTTTTCGTTTTGATTTAATTGTTGCTGCTGCCTGTTCTATGCGCCAAATTAATTATTCCCGCGTGTCACGAGAGGAGTGGGGGAAGCGGTTAAAGTGTCCGACGTGCACGAGTGTTTCGGAAACGTGACCTTACGAAACGTACCCTGTAACAGTTTGGGTTTTTGCGTAACGGAAATACGTTTACTATCGATTTCGAATCGAACGGCGTTTAAATCTCCGAGATCGGATCGAAATTAACAGAGTTCCGATCTTTTCCAATGCTATTTAAATGGGAAATTTTTTTTTTCGATAAGGTCGGCCGACTTTGTACTCTTCTCGATCGCTCGATTACGGTTCGATTTTGACGCCGTTTTTTTTGTCGTGTTTCTTATTTATCGCCCTTTACGAATTTGTAAACAAACCGGGCAAATTCAGTACAAGAAATCATTTTATAATTCGATTTAGTGTAGAAAATGATATTTTAATACGATTTTTCGTTTTGAGGTACATTTAAAGAGCAGATATTGACTTTTTTGATTAATTGACGTACGCTATCGAATTGGAATCTAATGCCGTTTGAGAAAATCGGACCGGATCTACGGAGTTACGAACTTTTCAATGTTATTTAAATGCAAATCTTCACGTCTCGATAAAAACGGAATGGTAACGTCCGTGACGTCTTTCGATTCTTTTGGTGGCCAGCAATGGAAACAAAATTTCCAAAATCGGACCATTACCGAACGCAGTGGTCTTTAAAGTTTCTTATTTTTTTCAAGGCTTATTTGGAAAAAATTTAGGTAAACAAAATTGTTCCAAATTTTTGGAGGTGTAATCTATGCGCTTTGGACCGAAATCACCAAAATCGCACCTTTCGGACTGCCGCTCGGTTCAAGTGATCGATACGAATAAGAGAAAACATTTCGTCATGACGATCACGATCATCTTCGGTACACATTTTGCGCTACTATGAGGAAAAAAGACATAAATGCAGATTTTTTTAAATAAACGTTCCTGTCTCGCCAACCATATGGGATAAAGATCCGGTCTGTTTGTTGGCTACCGATATCATCACGCTCAGTACATCGCCGATAACCAAAAGAAGATCGGGTACATTTTTCGTGTGTCAGTTTATACGACGATCACGATTTTTTTTTGCCGTATTTCGGACATTACGAATCGTATATTCGCATAATTTGTTAAGTGGCCGTTCTTTTACGATAACACGTTTCGGCTTAGTCACTACCACCATCTACAGGACAAAATTTGCATTCAGCTAAAACGTTTAGTAACTCTAGTATGACTTTCTAATATTTTTAGTTTTATAAATGTTTTTAACAATTTTATGAAAGGATAGTAAATGGAAATGTAATTTGCCAATTGTTAACATTTTTAATGACAATTATGAAATTTAACATTTCAGTTAATCATATTACTTACTGAAATGTATAACTTGATACTTACATAAATATTATTTGTTAACATATGCATGTAATAAGTTCAATACAGTCCAAATATGTAATTTGGTAACATTTAAAATCCTAAATGACAAGTGATAAATTCAAACATTGAAGTTAATAATATTACTTCACTGAAATATTCAAGTGATAGTTACATAATATTATTTTAAAATTGCACGTCAAAAAGTTTAGTGGATCCATAAATATAGTTTGGCAACATTTAACAATTTTAATTATGCACTGTCCAGACAGAATGCAACAAAATTAGTGCACTGTACACATAGAAATGTATTTTATTTATCTCATTTAGATTAGATAAACAAAATTACTGTCACCTAACCAAATTATATTAGATAAACAAAATTACAGTAACCTAACACAATTCGATTAAATTAAATAAAGAAAACTACTGTAACTAAAAAAGCCAAATTGTGCGAGGTGTACGAATCTAGCTACCAACCGCATTGAAGCAGGTGACTTTTCCACTGCTCTAACACCTCTTTGTGAGATTTACATTGAAACTAATATTTAAGCAATTTGTGTATGTAATACAATAATAGCACACGTGGAAAGTGCACTAATTTTATTTGCGTTGTCGTTTGGACAGTGCAGTAGACACTCCCATTTTTAATGATATTTTTTATAGTCAGACATTGAGGTTAAAATGTTACTTGCTAAAATGTTTAAGTAGGTCATATCGTAAATGTTACTTGGATAGTATTGACACCAAAATAACAATTTTTTTACCCTTAACTCACTCATAAATTACAAAGTTAACCAATTTAACAAAGTATCGTACGTTTTACGCGTTATCATTATCAATCTTTTTAAATGGTCTTTTCATTCACATTGTTTATAATTTAGAATAGTAACATTAAATTTGCATTATATAGGATATAACGGAAAACTTTTAAAATTACATTTTTTTATTTCCTTTTTCTTCGAACATATGTATTCTATTAATATTTTATTAGATGCATTATTTTACTATGAGTACCTTTTACGATGATGATCATTAAATTTCTTTACGTATCTCTATAACAGTATTCCTTTTGCACAATCGTTTGCATACACGTTACATTAAACACTATCTGTATGATTGATGGTTATAATTTATTGATTTTAATTATGTAAATTTAATTATGAACATTTTTACCATTTCAAGATCATACAGTTTTCCTTTTAACAATTTACTACATTCATTTTGTTTTTATTTTAAATATACGATTTTGAGTATGTTTCAACCTTAATAATTAAGACAGTGTAAACTTTACTTTACTTCAAGATTAGCGTCTGCGCTCACTATACACATCTGAACAGATGTTATAAGTGTTTTGTTTTGTTCCGTGCAACAAAAAAAGTATATTTCTACTTATTTTCTATTTCTACCGCTTTATAATGGTGAAAAAATTAAGAGGTGTTGCCTTGAAAAGTAAAATAAGAAAGGAGGAGCAGATTGCAGGTATATTTATTACATTTACTTACATTCATTAATTATATTATTAATTTATTACGTTCCAGGTTTAAGTACTAATAATGATACAAACAATGGCGATACTTCAATTATTTTTAAAGCGTGGACCATAATGTACAAGGTGAGTTTATTGAATATAAATTCATTATAAATTTTTTCACAAATTTATTATCGAGTGTTACAATAACAATTTCTAAATTATTTTATTTTTTATGCCACGATATCATCCCTATGTACAAAGCTAGATCAAACAAACCATTATTTTTTTATTAATACACTAACAATAGAAATGTTTTTTAGGCACTACTCTACCAAATACACCTCCAACAATGGAACCTGAAGATGTGAATAATGTAAGTGTATTTCAATTAATTCATATACATATATTAATTTATGTATTTATTAAATAATATTTATTATTTTCATTGAAATATTTTATTCACTATTGCCAAATTTTTTTATTTATTAAGATACATTCATCCTTCCTACTTTTCATCGTCATAAATTGAACTTGATTAATTGTCCGGTGCCATTTCATTATTGTAATTATAACAATGTGGTGGAGGTTTGCTGTGTACAAAATACAATTTGTTCTTAATGTATTCTTGTGTACAATCGATATCAAATGTTTCATTCATTTCGTATGTGTAAATCTATACATTTTATAGCCTTTGGTACCATAAATTTCCTATTAAATAGGAATATACAATGAAAAAAGTATGTTTGATGGTATTCATTTTATTTTGTTATTATGTAAAATATATCATATGGAAAAATCTGAATAAGTAATAATGCAAAGGATTGTGTATCATTTCAATTCATCCTAATATTGCTTTATTTAACATATTATGATTTACAAAAATTTTATTAAAACATCGAAACCTCAAAATTTATTAAGCAAATACGATTATTTTCATTAAACCAAAATATTATTTATGTCGTATTATAATATAATTTATTAAATACATATAAATTTTTCTATGGCATGAATAGAAACTCATGTTTCTCATATATTATATCGAATTATTACATTATGTAAACAAAATTTTTTTTTCTATTTGCTATTTTATAATGTACGTTATGTTAATTAATTTTTTTTAATCATAATCATTGACCGACAGGAAGTTAGGAATAAAATTTTAGTAATACAATATGCATACTTTAGCAATGTGTGAAGTTAGCAATAACCGTTTGGCAATAAATTTAAAAAGCCTTCATTTGCACAATAATTCGGATAATTTTATGCTGGAATGATAAACTAAGCATCTTATGTGACAATATAAGTCTATAAAATGTTGTTACGTAGTTTTAATTTTTAGTTAACTTATTACACAGTTTTATTATGAGGATATGTTATCAACAGTTCTGCTTTATATAGAACAAAATATTATTACATACTTTTCTTTATTAATCACTAAACAGTGTTATATTACGATACAGTGCTGTATGAACAGTTCTGCCTTATGAAAAGTGGTTCGCAGATAGAATCGATTAATTTTATTACATATTATAATTTAAACACATCTATGTACAATTTAAACAAAAACAATTTGTTACATACTTTACTTTTTAGTAAATTCACTAAACAGTTTTATATCACAATATGGTACTGTGTGAACAGTTCTACCTTATGGACAAATGGTTCGTAGTAGATATCGATTTACTTTATTACATATTAATAATTTATACATATTTATGTACAATTTAAGCAACAAAAATTTGTTACATACCTTTACTTTTTTAGTAAATTCACAACAGTTTTATATCACAATACTGTACTGTATGAACAGTTCTACCTTATGGAAAAATGGTTCGTAGCAGATATTGATTTATCTTATTACATTTTAATAATTTATACATATTTATGTACAATTTAAGCAAAAAAAATTTGTTACATACCTTTACTTTTTTAGTAAATTCACTAAACAGTTTTATATCACAATACTGTACTGTGTGAACAGTTCTCCCTTATGGAGAAATGGTTCGCAGTAAATATTGATTTATTTTATTACATATTAATAATCAGCACATACTTATGTACAATTTAAGCAAAAAAATTTTTACGTACTTTTACTTTTTTCTTAAATTCAATAAACAGTCTTATATAACAATACAGGGCTGTGTGTACAGTTCTGCTTTATGGAGAAGAGGTTCGCAGTAAATATCAATTAATTTTATTACATATTAATAATCTATACGTGTATTTTCAATTTAAGGGAAAAACATTTTGTTACATACGTTTACTTTTTTAGTAAATTTATTAAATAAATAACAATAAATAGTTTTTTTTTTAAATGTTTCACTTCCATAATAAAATAGGTTTCGTAAAATTTATGCAAATTTTTATTATTTAGATATGCAATTGTCAAATAGGTTAAAATTACATACATTAATTATGCTACTATACATAAATAGACAAAGATATATTAAATATGATATTTTTTCTATTACATATTACATTTATTTATAGGAAAATCCGGCAGCGTCGAATTATAGTTTCAATTTAAAAACAAAAAGATTAAGAGGTAATGCTGCTAAATTAGCACAAGAATCGAAGAAAAAAAAACAGATACGAATAAAATTACTACGAGACGCACCGATAATTGCTCCTCCTCCAATGGTCCACAAAATAATAATACACCTGCAGAAAAAAAATTCAAGCGACGTATTACTCGAAAACTTGCAACTATCGCCAATCAGAAGTCGCCTTCGTACACCACAAACAATTAATGATATTACACAAATATACGTTTTGCCCGAGTATTATAGAAATTGTCAACCTAATTTTATGGAGGTTTATCACAATGTACAATCGTTGTTAGACGTAGAAAGGATTTTTGGTTATTTAATGTACGTGGCCTATATGGCATACGATAAAATTAAATCAATTATTATTAATCATTCATTATACAATAGCAGTTTACCGCAACAGACAAGCGCTACCAACTGATGGAACTTGGGGCGACCCTCAAAATTTCCAAGTTCTTTTTATTCCAATTTTCTTCGATCATCATTTTGCGTTAGTTATTCACGAAAAAGCTGGTAGAACATTAGTTTATGATCCGATACCACGCGCTCAATATCTTAAAAATAACCCACAGTATGTACCAGCAATTAAAATAGCAATCCGTCAATACGGCTTGTCGTTCGCTTCAGACGAAGATATCAATATTGAAATAGCAAATCCAACTACATACAATCTAAAATACGATAATTATAACTGTGGTTATTTTGTTTGTTTGTACGTAGAAACTTATCTTATGAATGATAGGCGAATGCTTTTAGCAGATTTTGATATCGCAACAGAACGTCATAGAATTACTCAATTATTATACTCTTTATGTCACGATATTGTCACTATGTACGAAGCTAGATCAGACAATCCATTCCACGAACTTTCAGAAAATATCGAAAACATCGATATTCCCGATATACAAAATTTAAGTATGGACGAGGATTACGATTCGGATGTTAGTATGGCATCCGTTTCTTCAAACAATAGTACAAGATCGAGACGATCTATAAGTAGACCACTTAACGATCGATCTTCTAAAACAACTAAACGATTCTTTAAGCCGTTAAAATACTGTAGGAAAAATCACGGTATTTACGGGTGTTTTGCTAAAAGCTCCAACCATGACATACATTATTTGGACTGTGGAAAAATTGGTGATAAAACATGTCAGGACTGCAAGGCACTTTTATTTAAAAATGAAACGAACACGATGTGTTGTAATAACGGAAAAATCATATTACCACAAATTCAATCTGTTCCAGAAGATATTAGAAAGTTGATAAACGATCCAGAACACGGCAAACATTTCTTACAATATTTTCGTATCTACAACATGTTATTAAGATTTGGCAGTGTCGAAGCCAGACGAAAAAAGGCGCCGGGACAAGGTCCGCCAGTTATGCTCATTAATGGTGAAATCAAACGAAATATTAGTCCGTTGTTCGCAGCAGATGGTAAAACACCAGTACACGGTCAACTATATATGTTAGATCCGATGATGATGCAAGAATCAGTCGCACAAGATCCGCTTTATGCAAAATTCGGCATCAAACGTGCAATATTAGAAAAATTATTTGAAATTCTTCAACGATGCCATCCAAATAATGCACAGATTATATATGGAAAAATTAAGCGAAGCCATACAACAAGGTTTACAAGACGTTCAGCACGTAACTTTGGTATTGGTAAATCCGAAAAGCGTTCCAAATGAAATGGTCGATCCGGGACTACGTCCGCGCGCAGTTAATTTACCACAAGTTAACGAAATGTGCGCTTTTTATGTTTCGAACGAAAATGACGAACCAGTATACCGTCATGGAACGTGGTTAAAAAGAACGATGGTGAAAACAAAATTGCTACCCATTTTTGATAGACTTAACGATTGTAGCCATTATGTTTTGAATTTGGCAAACGGAGATTATGGTTATCATCCCGGAATAGAAAAAAATTTATTAAACAGACGATCTAGACATCGAAATGTACCACAAGAAAACGTCGACGAACACTCAATAGAAAATGTCGACAGACCGGACGCTTTGAATGCCGATGAAATAAACGAAGGCGTTCCGAGAAATCACGTTACGATACGAGAATTTTATAGATACCATCTAGCAATTCGTGACGATCCGTTGGGTTCTACACACTTTCTGTATCCATACGGTAGTATCGTACAAGAATATATACTTGATCAAAGTATCAAGGTCGATCAACAACTGCACGAATTCATAAGAAAAAATTACGATACATTTTGTACTACGTCGAAAGAAGTACGCCAGGCATTGCAAAACAGACTAGAACAAATTGATCAGAGAAAGAAATTGGGAAAAGTATTACGTCTTTCGAATAACGTTGTAGGTTCTCCGGCATGGTACCAACAATATTTTCACGATGCCATGGCCATTTTTGAACGCATAGGCAGACCTACCTTTATGCTTACGACGACGAGCAATCCAGCCTGGACAGAAGTAAAAAAAAACATGATGAAAGGTCAAAACGTAACAGATCGCCCTGACGTAATAAATAGAGTGTTTTCGTTAAAAATCAATAAAATACGGGAAATGATTGAAAACCAACACATTTTTGGTAAAGTCAAGGCGTTCGTCGAAAGTTTGGAATTTCAAAAAAGAGGTGGGCCACATACACATCGCCTGATAACTGTAGATTGCCCTAATACACCCGAATTCGTAGACGAATACATTTGCGCAGAAATTCCACCGCTCCCTGCGGCACAGAATAAAAGGCAAAAAGCAAAATACGAAAGAAAATTGCGTGAAATGGTACTAAAATTTCAAATTCATACTTGCAATACTTATTGTGTAAATGACAAAGGAAAATGTTCCAAAGGATTTCCAAAGAAATTTTCTAAGGAAACAATAATATACGAAGATAGACCCGCCGAATATAGACGCAGGTCTCCCGATGACGGCGGATCTTCACATCGTACAACAAACGGCACAGTAATAACAAACGCATCCGTAGTTTCTTACAATCCATCTTATTTAATAGCACTGGGAGCACATTGTAACATAGAATATTGTTACGGTAATCAAGCTTGCAAATATGCCGTTAAATATCATTTTAAAATGGGAAACTTCGCATACGTACAAATAGCACAAAAAAATAGCGACGTAGTCGATTACGACGAATCTAAAGGTCTAATGAAAGGTTACTATCGATCCGCCACTGAGGCATATACGAGATTATATTCTTGAAGAATAATTAGAACATCGCACACCGTATACCGTCTAAACGTATATTTACCAGGCGAAGGACCTTTATATTTTAGACGCGGCAATGAAGAAATGATCGCCGCTGCAGTATTCCAAGGTGACTCGAAACTATCGCAACTAGAAATGTTCATGGTACAGTGTCTCGAAGAGTTCAATCGAGGACAATGTGACTTGAGAAATCGAACATTTCCACAAGTACCCGAAACATATTGGTTCAATAGAAAATTTAACCGTTGGTTAAAAAGAAAAAGACAACACAAAATAGTAGGTCGTTTATATCCCGTTCCACCGAATCAGATAGAAAGATTCGCAATATATCAATTATTATTGTGCAAAAAGGGTCCTTTGGGATGGGAAGATCTACGAACACCGCCAAACAGAACGACACCGTGCGAAACATTTGTAGAATGTGCAAAAGTAATGGGTCTCTTAGATGACATCGAAATATGGCACAGAACCCTTTTCGAAGCATGTAACGTCGGCAATCCCAGAATGATGAGAAATTTATTCGCACAAATTATTCTATTGGGACACGTTTCGGACCCGTTGGCGCTATGGAACGAATTTTTAGCGTTCATGTACGACACGAGAAATTTGCTTGAAACCGACACACGTGAAAGGTCGAGAAGAATCAACGTAGCTTTATGTCTACTAAATCGATTATTCGGCCATCACTGGAAAAATAACGCAGACTTTGGCATTCCAATGCCGGTAAATTACGAAACGATATGCGACGACGAACGTGAGTTCTTTTTCGGCCAAGACAACGCCTTCGATGGCGAAATAGATTCCGATCCGACGTTGCTTTTGCCGTCTCAAAATGTAGACGAACACATTGAAGACGAGCACATAAATAATTACGTCAACTTACCGACATATCTACGACTTAACGAAGAGCAAAAGTCGATCGTAGATGCAGTAATTAGGGCGACAGAAATATCGCCATTGAACACAGTCGACAACTCGACACCGAGGTTAATTTTCATGAACGGTGCCGGAGGCACGGGCAAAACGTTCGTGTACAAGACGATCATAGACATTTTCGTCAAGTATAAAAAATTTGCAATGGTAACGGCATCTACGGGAGCGGCGGCACAGCTATTACCCAGAGGAACGACAGTACATAGTGCATTTTGATTGCCGCTCGACCCAACGAATGCGAACACAGTGCCACCTATAGCTTGGAATCACGTGGTGGCACAGAGAATAAGAAAATCGCAATTACTAATAATTGACGAAATAAGCATGCTGCACGGGACGTACCTAAAAATCGTCGATGAAGCATGCAGGCACGCCGCCTTCAACGATACATCTAAATTTACTTTCGGCGGCAAAGTAGTTTTAATCGGAGGCGATTGGAGACAACTGTTACCGGTCATATCTCACGGTACACTCGCAGATCAAGTCATGGCCTCTATTAAGAATTCAGAATTATTTCCGCTATTTCACGAAATAACTCTAACGAGAAACATGAGAGTGAACGCAGACGAACTCGAATTTGGCGATATGCTAGAAAGAATAGGCAAAGACACCGACAACTCAGGAGAATTTGTTATTCCTCCCGAAATGTTATTAAACCACGAAGACGAAATCTTAAGATTCGTATTTCAAGACGCCGAAGCGCTTCTAAATGATAACGATATCGCAAACAAACTTATATTAAGCGCAAAAAGAAGCGAAGTTAGACAACTCAATGACAAAATATTAAATCTACTTCCCGGCGTACAGAAAGAATATCTTTCGGCGAATAGATCCCGTACTGGACGTACACGCAGCAGTGCACGACGTAGCATTTCTTAACGAAGAAATTCCATCGGGCTTTCCTCCTCACAAATTAACTCTTAAGAAAAACGCAATGGTAGTTCTACTAAAAAACATAGACGTGAGACAAGGACTTTCTAACGGAACCCGATTACGTATTACCGAACTGGGTCAAAATTTGATACACTGCAAAATTGCGATCGGCCCTTACAAAGGTAGAACATGCGTTTTATAGATGCTTCCGTTCGTATACGAAGATAAACGACCGGATGGTAGTGGTTTGCATTTCCAGCGAACACAATTTCCCGTGATCTAGCTTACGCTATGACGATCAACAAGTCACAAGGTCAGACGATCAATAAGGTTGCACTACTCATGAACACACCACTTTTCAGTCACGGTCAATTATCCGTCGCTATGAGTAGAGTGAGAACGGCATCGTCCGTCAAAATATTTGTTAGAAATCGAAGTACGACGAATAAAATTAAAAATGTCGTGGCCAGAAGCATTTTTAACTGACCGTTGTTTATCGATAAAGACTAACTTTATGCATAGCTTTAAATATTTATAGCTGTTTTTTTATAATAAAAAAATCGTACTATGTTTTAGGTAAATATACAAGCATCATATACCGCAAATACATTGCGTTATTAGCCGTATGACTACAACATCAATGTGATAATGGATAATTACAAAAATTTAACGTCCAGGCAGGATAAACAAATTTGTTTTAAGTGAATTACACTTAAGGTATGTTTTGACCTAATGATTTATAACATTTTCCGTCAAATGGTGCATAAGGCGTATTCCCGCCTGTAAGTGTTGGCAAAATAATAAGTACTCAACGTTACAACGCAACAATTATAAAAATGCCCAATTTAACTATTGCCAACCAAATAAAGCCGTATTAATCATTCCTGGTATGCTCCCAGATGATTAAGCCATCTCGCTGTCATACATTTTTGACAGTTTACGTCGTAGTCATGACGAAGAGATACAATTTTTTTTATAAACAATTTTCATTATTCTAAAATTTTTTAAATTTCTTACAATCTCTTAAAATGAAATCTTAATTATTTTCACAAATTTATAAATGTGTTTATAAAATTTTTTGTATAGGTCGTAACTTAATACGGCCTAAGGTATGCGGTGTCCTCCATCTTCGTGTCTCCTTTATCTGGCCCATCACGCATACCGAAAGTAAACGAAACATTTTGTTTTCGTCTACTTTTTTGGACAGTTGAACCCGCAATTAAGAAAATTCGGATAATGTGACGTCGCCAATGTTCGGGAAATTTTGATAATCTGAACAAATACTTATTTTTGTTTAGAAATATAAAATATTTTAACTCTTACTACAATCAACGATGTAATATATTACATAAGATATATAACACTTCTTATCTTTCGCTTTATCAACGCTCTATTTTTAATTTTCTAACAAACAAAATATGTACCTAAATAATACTATATTAACGATTTCAAATTTCTTAAAACGTCAAATTTCATTAACCTGTGTGGTACTTTTATTTTCAGTCCATTAAATAGTAATGTTAATTAAGTTTTAAAATATTATACTATAAGTAAAAAGTACATAGTCAATTTCTAAGCAACAACATTTCACTCTCCAGAATTTCAAATTTCCTACGCATTTTTGACGTCACTACTATTTGAGTAAGTATATCGTTATCTAAATAATTCAATAAATTTAATATTTCAGAATGTATTTGACTTCATCATATTTATGTTATGATAGGTTAGTGCATATAATAATATTATTTTTAATAATAGTTCATAAAGTCTATAATTTCATTTATTTTTTTTTTTTTTTGTCAATTGCAAAATAACAAATTTACATTCATTTATAATATTTACATATAATAAGTATTTAGTAAATTACTCAGTACAAATTATACCAATCTAAAATTTAAAATAATACACAATTAACATTATAAGAAATATACATGAATACGATAATTGCAATATTTGTATTGTATAAAATTTTAAATTAAACACTTTTTTTAAAAATATCCAAACATGGACATTATCATTTACACAAGTTTATATTGTATAATAATCACAATGTTTCTGAAAATATACAAACCATTTTACATAATTACAACACAGTTTATCATATACATTTTCATCGTATTGTAAAAATAAAACAATAACGTGTTTCGTGTGTTGTTCAACAAGGAAAGCGGTTTATTTGAGTTTTCAACATTACTTCAACCACCACAATCATAGATATCCTATTTACGCTTAAATAATCTTTATTATAAATCATTGTGACAAACTTCATAAAAACATTTTGAAACAAACTTTTTATATTTTTTGGTACAAACATGACTATTCCATTTCTACAGACTTTTATTCATCTCTTTACAATTAACAACGCTTAAATAATCTTTATTATAAATCATTGTGACAAACTTAATAAAAACATTTTGAAACAAACTTTTAATTTTTTTTTTATATCAATCGCAAACAGTAACTTTAAAATATTTTATAATATTCAATTACAAGTGAAGAACTACATAAAAAATCTACAAAAAACATATTCAAATTAAAAATATAAAAATAATAACAATTACAATACCATTCTGTCAGCTTTAATTGTCAAACTGTATAAGGAGCAAATCGTCTACAGATCACAAAGGCAAAAACAAGATCAAATGTTTGCACTAGGAACTCTAATCGATAAAATTACAAAATGATAACCTCATATATCTGGCGTTTGTAGATATACATTTTGCATTTGACACGGTATCCAAGCTAATATTGTGAAAAACCTTAGGTAACAATTAGAAGTAACATATGAACTACAACTGGTCACAAAAACAATATACAAAAACGCAAAAGGGAAGTGTATGCATTCAGAGGAAATAATGTAAAACTTTTAAAATGAAACTATGGATTTTTTAACGAAAATAACAAATTTTGATGCCTAATACTAATTAACAAGATCATCGACGAATCTAAATAAACAAGACTTAATGTGACATCATTACATTTGTTAACTTCCGACACATACATATACATATCATATATGCAGATGATATAATAAAACTACCATATTGCTCGAAAAAGAGAAAACAAAAATTATGATTAAAATAAAATAATTATAAGGAAATGAATGAAAACAATCTCGAACAATTTGAAAACTAATGAAAATAGAAAAAAACGAAAACACAAGAATATTGTGCATAAATGCGAATATATTATTTAATTTTTTTTTTAAATTCACTCTTAATTTTTTCTATATTTACATCATTTCGTAATATATGATAAATTCAAATTTTTTATCAAAATAATGTAATATCGTATTCAAACTTATGCAAATTTTATGAACTATAAATATATTAATAATAATAATAATAATAATAACAATGCTTTTAAAAAATAGCGTGTTACTGAGTCGTTTTCCTTGACTAACTGGAATGTTGCCAAAAAAGGGTGCATAAGGACACGTTATAGCGCAGCTTCTTGTCGGTTTAAATGGGGTCAGGAATGTATATTAATGATAGAAGACTGTAATTTTTTTCAATATACATATAAATATCTATATCGGTTCATTTACATATTACATGCTCAATATAATATTTTGTACATTCAACTTATCAATGTATACATACCTATTTCACATTTAAATTTAAATCCATAGATCTTTTATCTTTAATGTTATTTCCGGGATGATATCACAAACAAATTTTACAATAATAATATGTCAATATCTAGCAGATGTATGTTTCCATAGTTACAGATTAAACAATCATATGTATTTGTTGTCATTTTATTTCAATTTTATACCTTTGGTGAGCGCATGAATTTTATTTGCAATTTATTATTATTTTATTTATTAAGATTTTACATTAAAATATTATAAAATTAACGTTAAAATAATACATTCTAATTATTCATATTTTTCTTTTACATTTCTACAATTTTATGTTCCATCATTACAAATCGTTTATAAATTTCAATTTGTCAACGATTAATACTTAATATATAAACATAATATATGCATTATCTAAATTTTTATATACCAAATTAACGAAAATCGTCTTTTTTTCTTTCTTAAATCATTAAAATTATATATGTTTAAACAATTTTAACAAATTTCAATCTTAATGATAATTAGATTATTTAATCAATTGTGAACATTTATACATACCTGTTTAACATATTAATAAATTAAATCTTATGAAATTTAATAGAATTACAAAATGTTTTCGAAAATATTTTAGATAAAGTTGAGTAATTTACTCATTGTTTTATGCTTTTAAGTGTATATACTACATTTTCGGATTATAGATATTAATAACGTAACATTTAAATCTATAAACTAAATTTTTACAACAATGGTCATCATTAAACGAACCCAATTTTTTGTTACTCTACATAAACTCTCATGTTTTAGATATGCAATTTTATTTTAAATTCAATTTATTATTACGTATTCTAAGATAAAATAATATACTAAAACAGCATCGTTATAATTTATATAATAATTTCGAATGACACATTCTTTATACATTTGATAATTAATTAACAATTACTTTAAAATTTATATAATCAATACAACTATTATCCTAATAAGTAACTCAGATTTTTTCTGTTGGCACCTATTCGCAACAGTCTTTTTATATTTTAAAACTAAACTTTTTCCTAAATATTACACTTTAAACAATTCAAACAAATTATTTTTCCATTATATTAATAATATTATAGGTACAAACAAATTACAATACGTCATTTTTAATTATTTCTATACATTACGTGTCTGTATTTCTATAATACGATTATAAATTTATAATTTGATATAACAAAAAAAATATTACAAGCTTAAACAATAACCGAAAAATTTAATATGAATATGGATACAACTTTGCCTTTTTATCATAATTTATAAAATAATATTAATCACAAATTATAAACGCATACTTGAATTATATGTACATATTTCATTTAATTTCATGATTTTCATTAAACGAAAAAGCCTATTTGTTTCTATTAAATTTTCTAATTTTGATATATAAATATAAATTTATTACTTTATTTGTCCTTACTTAATTCATCTCAATTAAATATTAACAAAAATATTAATACAGAGAATTAATTATACCTACATTTTTTTAAGAGCTAAAAACATTCATAAATATCCAATTTAATAACATACTTAAATTCCTTTATAAAAACACGATTATCTTTACAAATGAAAATAATAAAATAGTTTTTTCCAGCAAAAATGCCAGATAATCAAGATATGACCGTAAGTAACATTATTATCAATTTTATTACATTTATTTCACTAATTTTCGATTAGACTCTAGAAGATTACAACAGATTTTGTGGGGAGTACATTGGTGAAGGAAAAATTATTTCCTTCACCAATGTCGACGAAATTCCGGCGAACATTTGGAATATGCCGGATGAGCAGCTACGATTTTTTACCATATATAAAAGCTGTAGTCGGCTAGAATACCCAGTTCAAACATTTATGTAATTATTAAACTTTTTAATTTTAAATAAAATTGTTCACATATTATTGCTTCTTCCAGTGATGGCCATAAATTTCACGCAAGAGATCTGGCCACTATCCCTATAGGAATCATTTTCATGCCGTCACACGGAAGACCGGCAAATGGAATCCTCGCAATCGTGGGAAACGTTTACGAGGATTTCCACAATTTCACGCATTCAAGCACTTCTCTTTAGAGATTGGTGCTTGAATGTGAATCTTAAATTAGTCACCGTAATGGGGGTGGAAAATGAACTGCAACATTTTCAAAAAATGTTGCAGTTCATTTTCAAGACAGATATTAAAATAAATATTTGACAAGCAAACCAAAAGGTAAATAACTATAGCTGATGAATTAAGAATAACAATTTTTTATTACAGAAACACCATAATTACAAATGGTACATTTTGTAATATAACAAATTTATTATTAACTTTATTATTTATAGAGAAGTAAGAAGAAACATGCCAGAGTTTAAGAATTTTTATTTTTTTTTACGTTACATATTAATTTTTTTAATTTCCTGTTTAATTTCTTAATTATGTTTATTTGTTTGTTTTTTTTATTATATTTATATCGTTGTTTTTGTTTGTTTAATTAAGTATTTATATTAATAATATTAATTAGCAAAATTATAGTATTTGTGAATTATAAATGACAATCGTTAAAGCCAAATAATGAGGTTAATAATATTTATTAGTGTAATGTGCCTACAGTAATATTATTTTAATAACATAGCACGTCAATATTCATATATTCATTTTAATTATATTTTATGTATGCCATTTTAAAAAAGATAAACCTTATTTTCGATCAAATTAAATTAAATAATCAGTACCAAATTATGTGCCGAGGTATTCTAAGGTATTGTGACTTTAAATGCGTAACATTCATATCTCTATTGTTCGCGATACTACATTTTCTGCCTAATCTTTCGAAAAAAAATACGAAATTTTATCCACGACTAAAATATATTTTTTTTTGCCTTTCAATAAATATCATAAACGGTTATCGATGTGCGTTGTGACCATAGCGAGGTACGAATTAATTAACATATGATAAGTAAATATAAATTTATTACTTAATTTGTCCTTACTTCATTCATCTCAATTAAGTATTAACAAAAATATTAATATAGAGAATTAATTATACCTAAATTTTGTAAAGAACTAAAAACATATTCATAAATATCCAAATTAATAACATAATTTAATTCCTTTATAAAAACACCATTACCTTTACAAATAAAAATAATACAATAGTTTTTTCCAGCAAAAATTTCAGATAATCAAGATATGACCATAAGTAACATTATTATCAATTATATTACAGTTATTTCACTACTTTTCGATTAGACTCTAGAATATTACAACAGGTTTTGTGGGGAGTACGTTGGTGAAGGAAATATTATTTCCTTCACCAATGTCGAGGAAATTCCGGCGAACACTTGGAATATGCCGAATGAACACATTCCATTTTTTACTATATATAAAAGCTGTAGTCGACTAGAATACCCAGTTTAAACATTTATGTAATTATTAAACTTTTTAATTTCAAATTAAATTGTTTACATATTTTGCTTTTTCAATGAGGCCATAGGGAATTTCATAAAAGAGATCTGGCCAATATCCCTATAGGAACACATTCTTCATGCCGTCACACGGAAGACTGAAAATTCAATCCTCGCAATCGGAAACAATTACGAGGATTTACATTAAAACATGCATTCCAAGCTTTTCTCTTTAGAGAGTGGTGCTTGGAATGGAATACTAAATTGGTCACCGTAATGCGGTGAACTGCAACAATACTTTAGGAACAAAAGTTACGAATTTTACTTTAACGTGTTTTAAAAACTTAATCTAATCTAATCTAACCTAACCTAACCTAACTAACCTAATTCCTATTTAAAAAAATTGTAACTTTCCTTCATTTCCTCAAGTTGAAACTGGTGTCAATCGACTGGGAACACAAAAAATTAGTCAATTGATACCAAATATGACTATATTCATCACTTCCGTCAAACCAAATCGTACCCAATATCTGTACAAGAGCATAAACATTAAAATTAAATAACTATAACTAAACAATTTAAGTTTCTTTTAAAAGTAAAATTTAAAACATTACGATAACATAATTCAAAACTCAAATTTCTTCTGTACTTATACGTAACCAGTACAATAATATCGTATACATACACTTCTGGATGCCACTTTTTTCTAAAATTAAACAACAGCATTATTATCAGTTTTAAATATACTCTTCTAACTAACAAAGAGACCTCGGTTTGTTCATCTCCTACAAAAATACCTAAAAATATTTACTCATATTATCATATACAACTATAAATATGTAACATACTTGTATAGCAGTTCATCATAATTTTAATATTTCCAAAATAATCATCTTCTTTTGATATAATATTTTTCTGAAAACAAATCAAATATATTAACACAAGATCAAGAATTGATAACAAATCATTGATAATATAATATATTTTACTGCATATTATAAAATTTATTTTTTCAAACAATATAACACAATATTATTTAATATTTAATATTTGGTACAACAAACCATAACTATATCTCTTAATGTGTAATAATTATATACAAACATATTTATTTCTACTCATCTTATAAGCAGCCATAATAGAAATAAAAGCAGCAACATTTACGAAGTATACGCAAGCGCTTTACACATTTCAAATTACTCCATACAAAATAAAGGTAAGACTACACGATTTTTATAATACAACTACTAATATTACAGACGAATTCTCTCAAATAAAGAAATACAGTCAGTAGAAGTATATTCAAAACATCTTTCAGTTACGAAATTGTGACAAACAAACAACCAAAACAGTTCATATTTATTGTTAATTTAAGTTGTTACACGCAACGAGATTTTTCACAAAATCTTTTATAGCGGTAAATGTTAAAATGTCTTTAAAATATAATATTTAAGACTTTTTTCAACGAATTAGTTAATATACTTTAAGATCTGAACGACATTTAATTATGTTTCCTATTAAAATTATCTATCACTCTTATAAATATTATTTTGGTAACATTGTATCAAACAGTTAAATACTATAATAAAAACTTTAATGCTTCCACAAATATAGTTTAGCAACATTTCAAGTTTTAAATGACGATTAGTAAAGATAAACATTAAGATTAAAATATTATTTTAAAACACATAAGTTTATACTACCGTAAATGACAATTCTTTTCACCCTTACTCTAATATTGCAGTATTAAAAATTTCACCACTGGAATTTTTTTTATAATTTTTATATTTTTCATTATACATATTAACAACATTCAAATCAAACATACAACGAAAATAAAAACGACGATTTTTCAGTTTAAAAGATTTTATGCATATATTACATTTCAAACATAATGTACTTTATTTTCACTAAATAATAATTATTAAATTATGTTACGATATATTCAAACGTGTTTGATTAGCATGACTTTAAATGCGTAGCATTTTCATTATACAAAATATGACGATACATTCATTTAACTCTAAAGAAGTATATTTCATTTCTTCACGACAAAAAATTGTTTAAAAATATTTTACCTATAAATAAATATCGTTAACGACTATCATGTCGTATTTGAGTACGCTTCGACAAGGAATTATCAAATTCAGAAATTACGCGACTGGGATAAGCAGTCGAACGGTCCGGCGTGCAGTACGGTTCGAAATGCATACGTGACGAGCAGAGATTTTACGAAATGTATATAACGATCTGACGTATTGCCGGGCGAGAACTTTACGTGAGTTCAACCTCTTCCTTCCCATTTATCGCGTTAGTCGAGCAAGGATATACCGTATATATCTTATTTATGATAGAAAATTGGCGATTCGGTTCGAGACGAGCAAACAACAATAATGAAATACGTTTCGTCTCGACGACGACTTTCTTCTGGACAAATTATGTTTTACAGTGCAGAAAAAACTAAATGATATTTCTTTTTATATTGACGCTCGTATCTGGCGAATCTTGCGATGTAGATCCAGTCTAAGTCAATTGTCCACCGACTACGTCACACTTCATTATTGCCGGTAACCAGAAGAAGATAAGAGACAGTTTTAATGCGTAAGTTAGTACGGTATATCGTACATTACAAAACGTATCGTCGCGTAATTTGTTACGTAGACCTGCTTAAGATGACACATTTCGTCTTCACTACCATCACCTTCTACTAATTTTGCATTCTGCTGAAACTTGTATGACTTTAAATGCGTAGCATTTACATCTATATCATTCACGGTATATCAATTTCGCATAATCTTTAAAACACGAAATTTTTTCGACGACTTCAAAAATTATTTTTCTTTAAATAAATATCGTAAACGGTTATTTCGTTTGACCATAGCGATGAGCGCAGCTCAATCGTAGTTAGATTACAATAAATTGAATTATAAAACCATCGTTTCGATATTACAACAGCACAAATTTTTTGATCGATTTCTAAAAGTTGTTTATATGGACATGTTGCTTTTGAAAAATACATAAACCGATAACCCATATTTTGTTATATCGACATTTGATTTAATACAACAACTGAAACATTTCAACTACTAAAGGTTTTGTGCTTATTAGTTTAGATGTTGTTAGTCTCTTTAATAATATTCCTTGGATTCAATACAAGAAGCCATAGAGATCAGATGGGACTCTATTCCTTTACATACTACAATTGATTTAAACCTATTCAGTGAAATTATAACATACATTTTGATACTTCATATTTCACACATGATGGTAATTTACAGGCAATTGTTACGTTCCTATGGAGCTGAATCAGCCCATCCTCAGGTCGTTGGAACCTTAGATCAGACTCTACAAAGCTTTTTTTCAAACTCCCATTTATTAAAAAATATGTGGACGAATATAGCAGGTTCCATTAGATCAGATCGACAACAAATTAGTATTTTAATAGTTATGACCAGCACACACAGTTTACAGCTGAGGTAGAAAATGATAAAGGCGGTACCTTCTAGACACTACTAGTTAGGGATGGTTCAAACAGCATTAGATTTGATTGGTATCAAAAAGTACACATTCTGGACGTTATCTCAATTATAAGCTACCATCCTTAAATATAAAGTAAATTTAATAAAGGCTTTGAAATATAGAGTTCTAACTATCTCTGATGCGTCATTTGTCAAAAAATTTAAAAATATTATCAAGACTCTTCATCAAAATCTTATCCAAAAACCTTAGTTAATAAATACTTTTCTCACAAGAAAGTCCTGCTAAAAAATAATAATACTACAGCTTGGTCAATAATACTTCAACAGGCACAAAATAATAATAAAAACCATATAGGCCTTACGTTCTTAGAAAAGTCACACCACAAATAAAATATATTCGTAAACCATTTCCAATTATAATAGCAGATAAACAAGTTTTAAAATCCTCTTCTTTTTAAAGGAAAACACATTTTCTATACATTCAAATGTATACTCTAAATTTAAAAATGTCAGACGTATTAGGGCAAACTTCACAATTTGAAACAAATTTCAGCTCATAAATCAGACATAAAATATAAACTAATGCAATTGAGCATTCAGTGGAGAACAGACTCTTTCGATTTCGATAACCCAAAATATTTAAAGAACGGAATATATCAAACGCTTATTCCTTGAAATTGTCATATATTAAGGATGAAATTCAATTAATAATAGAACAGACATTAGGGTCTCAGAATATATAATTATCTATTAAATACGCACATCAATCATTAATTTAGTTTCGACCTTGTTACATTTTGAAATTCGCTTATTAAAAAAAAATTTACTATCCTTGTCTAACAAAATTGGCATTTCCTAGTAAATGTTTAATCAGTTAAAATTTAGTAAACGCATTTAAAACAACGTCTCCATTTGTACATTAATTGTAAGTCTTTTACAATAACCTTTAGAATGTTAATTAGCTAATTATAATTTTAGAATTTTAGATTTCTGTTTTAAGGACTTCTTACATGTATTTAATCATACATTCATCAATATTTAGTAATTGTTACATTGTCACTTTCCGTTTCAATTCACCATTAATTTATGTAAGTTGTTGCACTACTTTGTAAATTTAATTTTATAGTCCTGACCATTTGCATCCTTTAGTATTAGTCCAGAAGAAGAAATAAAATATTTCGAAATATCGACTTAATAATGGAATTTTAAATCTTTTAAAATTAACAGTCTGCTTTCTGACCTTAAAACCAATTAACGAGGATTATTGCATATATATATATATATATATATATATATATATATATATATATATATATATATATATATATATATATATAATGTTTTAAAAGTGCATCAGGAAACTCCAGGAATTCTATGAGCTAAAATAATAGTAGTTTGTAAGGAAATTTTTTCGGATTGTCATTTGTTTGAAGTTACGTTGTCAAAGACCGATTTTTTAAAATTTTCTTTTCAAATAACTTCTGCAGTTCAAGGTCGATTAGTTTCTCATTTGACATACTTACTAATTAGATGCTATTAAAGTTTTATTAAAATATCAAATGTTGATAATTCCATTCGTTAATTAACCGAGTTGGCATGCTTCAAATAACTGTTATTACTACTCTTGACACGAATTGTCACGAACACTGTTTAATCTTCGTATAAGTTTGATTTTACCATAATAATTTGGAAAATGGCTCAGCAATACTAAGTACTGAATACCGTGACATGCATTTTTGTTATGGACAAGCAAATGGTAATGCAGAACAAGCACGCCGGAATTACATAGATGCATATCCTGATAGAAGAATACCACATGCACAAACATTTGTTCACATTCACAGACGTCTGGGGGAGCAAGGTTCTTTTAGAAATGATATTTATGACTCAGGAAGACCAAGAACTACGAGAACTGTAGAAAAAGAAGAAAGAGTGCTGGAGACAGTAGAGGCAAATTCGGCGATAAGTACAAGAATTGCCGCGCAGGAGGGTATTAACCATTCTTTAGTTTGGAACATTCTTCACGAACAACTTCTTTACCCATTCCATGTGCAAAAGGTACAAGCACTTTATCATGAAGATCCCGTGTGTCGTTTGCAGCTCTGTAATGGCATTATGGAAAAATATGACAAAGATAATGCATTTATTAATAACATTTTGTTTACTGACGAAGCCGGCTTCACAAGAGATGGTATTACAAACTATCATAATACTCGTCGATGGTCTGATGAGAATCCACATGCATACCAGGAAACAAAACATCAACGAAGATATTCTCTTAACGTATGGGCTGGAATCGTAGAAGATCAATTACTGGGTCCTTACTTTTTTAATGGAGTGTTAAATGGAGATAGTTATTTGGAATTTCTTCGAAACGATCTTCCAGATTTAATTGAAGATGTTCCTCTAAGAACAAGAGCAAATATGTGGCTTCTACAAGATGGCGCCCCTCCACATTTTAGTTTGGCTGTTCGTAGATATTTAGGTGAGGTATTTCATAATCGTTGGATCGGAAGAGGTGGACCAATAGCTTGGGCACCGCGATCGCCAGATCTTAATCCAATGGATTTTTTTCTTTGGGGGCATTTAAAGTCCATAGTTTATAAAACGCCTGTTAACGACGTCAATGATCTGCGACAAAGGATTATTGGTGGGTGTGAAACAATTAGAAACAATATCGGTGTTTTTCATCGTGTCAGACGATCATTTCTAAAACGTAAGAAAATGTATAGAGGTGAATGGAGGTCATTAACATTTGTTATGATAAACTTGTAAATTGTTACTTACTCTTTGTAACTTTAATTCAATATACAATAGCTTTAGAAATGTTACTTATAATCCTTATGTTATGTGTGTAGTATTTTCTCTTGTATTGGTGTTTATGTATTTGTATTTAGTTTTTTTTTCAGTTTGTCCTGTAATTGGTACTTGTTTCTGTTGGACAAATAAAATGTATTATTATTATTATAAAATAGGATAATCTGTCATACTTTATTTGTGTAATTCCACTAGCTAACGCAATCTCTTTGTAAAACTAGACTCGTTAATAAATAAAAAAAAAAAATTGGTCTTTGACAAGCCGTAACTTGCAAACAAATGACAATCCGAAAAAAAATTTCCTTACAAACTGCTATTATTTTAGCTCTTGAATCTCCTCCCGGAGTTTCCTGATAGACTTTTAGAACACCCTGTATATATACTTTTGAATTGCTGTTCGGATAGGATCGATTATCTTCGGGGGGAGTCGAGGAGTGGGGTCGCACTAACTATAGCACGGTTGATGCGATTCGTACTTATATGAAAACATCGCATCGCAAAATTTTACCTGTGTATATAGTTTCCAGCGAGTAAGCATTATTATTATAATGTATTCTCGTGTTTATGAACCAGCATCAGAGGACATCAGAGATTTTAGGGATTTGTTAGTAAACTACTACAATATAACTGTTCAAGCTGATGATGAAAACGATGAAGTGGATGAGATAGTAGAAGTGGGACACTTGCGCCGCCATCTTGGATTTTGACGTCATTTGACCTTGGGGATTTCCCAGGGCCTGCCACGTGGCTGACCACTATTTGACCTTGAGAAAGTTGTTTACCTTGAGAAACAGGTTTGCCTTGAGAAAGTTGTTTACCTTGATAAAGTTGTTTACCTTGAGAAACAGGTTTGCCTTGAGAAACAGGTTTACCTTGAGAAACAGGTTTATCTTGAGAAACAGGTTTACTTTGAGACCAGGGGCTACGCGGAAATATGAAATTGTGGTTTCTTGTCAACGAGAGCTACCTTAGGACCTGGGCAGCGCTTTTGTTTTATAAATTTTGTAAGATAAATGTTAATCTAGGACCTGGTGCAGCCTTGGGGTTTTTTAATAAAGATGTTCTTGTAAGATAAATGGTATCTCTAGGACCTGGTGCAGTTGGGGTTGTTTTATAAATTCTTGTAAGATAAATGCTACCTCTAGGACCTGGTGTTTCGCTGGGGATTGTTTTTAATAATAAAGATGTAAGATAAATGTTATCTCTAGGACCTGGTGCTGAAAATTTGAAAATTGAATAAGGGACCCTATTGCTAACTTGTAAGACAGGGTCTTGTGTTAGTCTGAACCTCTGGTGGGAAATAGTACGAGGACTCTAATGCTAACTTGTAAGACAGAGCTTGTTTGTGGTGCCGCCTAGCAGGAGTATGGACTAAGAGTATTTACTGTAATAAAGGTGGCGTTACCTAGTGGTATATTTCAGAGTTAATCAGGGATTTGTTTGTGGTGCCATCTAGCAGGGGTATGGGTAATGAGTATTTTCTGTAATAAAGGTAACACTTTGGCATATTTCAGGGTTAAGCAGGTTTGTTGCTGAGTCATGGAGGAGCAGCGAGCGTTTTTCTGTAATAGGTTATATTGCTTAGCTAATTAGGATTTGTTTGTACTTTATGACTTATTGTTCTTATAAGCTCACTAATCAAATGCATTGCCTGTAGAACATTCATAAAGGTGTTTTTAAGATGGGGTTTAAAATTATTTTGGATGTGACACAGTATACGTTGTACAACACTACCTTATCTTATCATATCCTAATCAAAAAAAATACTATAAGACCTTAAACATACATACATACCCGAAAAAAAATGTTAAGGAATTACGAAATCGTAACTTGTATTAATAAATACAGAATTCATCTGGTCCTCTGAAGATAATAATGATGGCCTTGAGGCAAACCCAGTCTCAACGGATTTGCTATGGTAAAAAAGACTTGTACACCTCAAGGAAGTGTTGGGATCTCAAACCAAGCTGGCAGTCTCACCAAACCTGTTACTAATAGAATGAAGACTTCTACAATTTGAGATCGTCTGATTTTTACCGTACCTGAATCCACTATTTAAAGTATTGAAGCTCTGACGTCATCTCTAAGTTATAGCTAATAGGGTTTTACCCTCATTTAGAAAAAACACGCCACTTTGACTGTCTCTTTGAATATTTTATTTTGAAGGTCTTTTAAAAGTACAAACATTTTTCTATTCAAAAATTTATAGTCGGATTAAAAAAAATAAAAGCCATTTTGATATTTAAAGACGCTTAGAATGTACCTCATTATTTAAATTCAAATAGTTAATTACAATTTTAATGAGTTTCATCGTATGATAAAATTGTTTTGTAAAATGCAGAATGCAATTATAAATAAACTGTAGCTTAATCTGATATGTACTATTTGTGAAGATAATAACCCTATTTTTAAAAATAAGATAAGATCTGTAATTGTTACTTTTACATTATGTTACAAATAAGATTTTAAAATTACTTTTTGTTTTACTTCAGTGGTGACAGTTAATTGTTTTAAATTATGCTTTTTGTTAATTTTACACATCAATTGTAATTATATAACACGGTTAAATATAATGTCAAAATTGATTACCAATATAATATAAATAATTTTTTTAAAAAATTAAATAATAAATTTTATATAAAATTTTAAAACACACATGAATTAAAAAAAAACAGTAGGTATTAAATTTTAAATAAAACAATTAAGGTATAAAAATATTTTATTTATCAGTAGAATAGTACAAAAGCATAATTATACATCATTTTAGAATTTTTAAAAAGTTATTTTAATATTGATAAACTATTTTTATGAAATGTAATTATCCCTAAATCGTTATAATATTTTTAAAAATATTCTTTAAGCAATAACTATATATAAAATAATAATTTATGTATGCATTTAAATAATTATATTAACTATATTTTTAATTGAATTTGAAATAAATTAATTTAGCTTATGGTTTATAATCCTATCAAATTTAATCATTATCGTTTTAAGATAATAATAATAGGATTAACAAAAAAAATTAATACCATAAGTTACATCATAATAATAATTAACTATTTTAAATACATTTAAAAATAAATTTTTTATAAGTCTGTTATTTTAAAAATAAATTTTTTAAATTTGATTTCATAGTCTGCCAAAAGTTAAATCTTCTCTCGATATCAAAAAGCATACTATGATACATTTAAATAAATAACTACAGAACATTATTGATGTTTTTTTTATGAGATTTTTTTAAGAAATATATTTTTAAGAAAATTAAATTATAACAACGGATTTTTGAGATACAATCTTCATACCTTTTGAACGATTATATTGTAACCTATAAAGAAAGCTAATAACCCTAATATTTATCAGAATTATTACATGGACAATTACTAAATTAAATGGTTTCAACGCTTTAATGGAAACTTAAAATCTTTAAGTCTGCTCGTTGTAGATTCACTTTCTTCATTTTATCTGCACCTGTTTGAAGTTAATACGTTTTTCTTACAAAACAGAATCTTAATACAGTGATACGTGTAGCAGCAAAACACATTAGCTAGTTAGTTTCATCATATTACTTTACATGCAAGTCTGATCTTATCATAAATAAATACATCTGTCAAAAAGCTGATTAAACATAACTCCAGAGGTATAGCAAGCAACGTTCCAATTATAGCTCTTAGTCAACACAATGTACAACTACATACAATCGACTACATTTGACAATCAAACGAAAAACAAAACAAAATATATATAATTATAAAGAACTAATAAGTATGAAATATTAAAAATAGAAAGCCATACAAAAAAAAAACAAAAAAAAATTTAACAAAAATAAACTTATACAAAAAAAAAAAAAAAAAATTAACAAAAACAAATAATAAAAAAAAAAAAAAATAAAAAAAAAATAAAATATTAAAAAAAAATTTAAAAAATTAAAATAAATTTTTTAAAATAAATAAACATTTTAAAAAAATTATATAAAAAAAAATTTAAAAAACAAACAACATATTAATAAATATTATATAAAAAATTTTAAATAAAAAAAACACATAAAATAAAATTTATTTTTAAAATTTATATTAATTTCAAAAAAAAAAAAAAAAATAAATATAAACAAATAATATATATAAAATATAATATTTAAAATAAAATAAACAAAAAATATATAATATTATAATTTAAAACATCAATAATATATAAAAATAAATAATAAAAAAAAATATATACATAATATATAAAAAATATAAATAAATATATATAAAAAATATCAAAATTATAAATATATAATATATATATAAATATATATATAAATATAATAATATTTAAAATAATTATAAAATAAAAATAATATTTATAAAATATTTATATAAAAAAAAAAATATATATATAATATAAATAAAATAAATATATATAAATTATATAAATATAAATAATAATATATTATATTAATATAAATATATATATATTTTTATAAAAAAATATAATAAAATATCAAAAATATAAAATATATTAATTTTATAATAAAATAATAATATATAACTCAAATATAAATATAAATAATATATATATATATTATATATAATAATATATAATAATATATATAATTTTAAATATTAATATTAAAAATATTAAAAATATTATATTATAAAAAAATTTTTTAAAATTTATAATAATTAATAATAAAACCTAAATAACAAAATTAACAATATAAAAAAATTATTTTAATAAAAATATATAATATAATATTTTAAAAATATATTTAAAAAAAATTTATAAAAAAAATATTTTTTAAAATAATTTTTATTTATAAAAAAATATAAAATAAATAATATAAAAAAATATATAAACAATAAATATATAAAAATATATATATATATATAAATAAAAAATAAATTAAAATATATAATAATAAATAAATAAATAAAATATATATATATAATATAAATATAAATCACACACACACAACAAAAAACACACACACACACAAAAAAAACACAAACAACAAAAAAAAAAAACACAAACAACACACAAAACACACACACACACACACACACACACACAACACACACACAAACACAACACAACAATTAGCTAATGTGTTTGACACGTATCACTGTATTGAAGATTCTGTTTATGTATTAGAAAAAAATTAAGTTGAAAATGAAGAAATGAAACGGTAATTCGGACAATGGCAGATTTAATTTTCAGCATTCCCAGAGCGGTTGAAACCATTTAATTTAGAGCAATGTTCCATGTAATAATGTCTGATAAACTATTAGGTTATTAGTTTTAGGTACAATAAATCGTTCAGGTGTGAAGATTGTATCTCAAAATCCGTTTGCTCGTGAGTGTATTTTCTTAAAAATACGAGGCTTCATTAAAAAATCTCATGAAAACATCAATAATCGTTAGAATGTAGCTGTATCCGATATTATGCACTTAAGTATCATGTATATTTTGATATCGAAGAAGAAGATTTCGAACTTGTAGTATTTCAGAGCTCTGAAATCAAATTTAAGATAATCTCATCTGTATGTAATAACAGACTTAGTATAAAAGCTATTTTTAAATGTATTTAATGTAATCACTGTTGAATTAGTATTATTATGAAACATTAGGGTTTAGATGGTTTTTGTTAATCAATATTATTATTATGTGAAAGAATGAGAAATGCCTCAAATCTTGATGATGATTTCTATGAAACATAAGCTAAATTATCTCATCCTTATTTCAAATTAGACAATTAAAGGAATATAGTTTATATAATTATTTTAAATGCATACATAAATTACTCATATTTTGATATATAGAGGTTTTTAAGAGAATGGTTTTTAAAAAATATTATAAGATTGGATAATTACAAAAAATAGTTTATCAATATGTAAATAATTTCTACAACAATTAAAAAATGATGTATAATGTATGCTTTTGTACTATTCTATTCTGATAAATAAAAAATATTTTTTAATTTAATTGTTTTATTTAAGAATTGCGTAATACCACTGTTTTTTTTAATTCGGCATGTGTGTTTTAAAATCGGTTATATAAAATTTATTATTTAATGTTTTTAAAAGAAATTATTTATATTATATTGGTAATCAATTTTAGACTATTATATTTAACCGTGTTATATAATTACAATTGATTTAAATTAACTTACTAAAAAGCATAATTTAAAACGAATTAACTGTCACCACTGAAGTAAAAAAAAGTAATTTTAAAATCTTATTTGTATACATAATGTAGCAAAGTAACAATTACAGATTTTATCTTATTTTTAAAAATAGGGTTATTATCTTCACAAATAGTACATATCAGATTAAGCTACAGTTTATTTATATATTGCATTCCTGTTTTACAAAACAATTTTATCATACGATGAAACTCATTAAACCATTGTAATTAACTATTTGAATTTAAATAATGAGCAGTAACTGCGTCTTTAAATATCAAAATGGCCTTATTGTATTTTCTTTTAATCCGACTATAAATTTTTGAATAGAAAATTTTGTACTTTTAAAAGAGACCTTCAAAATAAAATATTCAAAGAGACAGTCAAAGTGAATGCGTGTTTTTACATTCTAAATGAGGGTAAAACCCTATTAGCTATAACTTAGAGATGACGTCAGAGCTTCAATACTTTAAATAGTATTCAGGTGGTAAAAATCAGACGATCTCAAATTGTAGAAGTCTTCATTCTATTAGTAACAGGTTTGGTGAGACTGCCAGCTTGGTTTGAGATCCCAACACTTCCTTGAGGTGTACAAGTCTTTTTATACCATAGCAAATCCGTTGAGACTGACGGTTTGCCTCAAGGCCATCAATTATCTTCCGAGAGGACCAGATGCAATCTCTGTTTTATTAATACAAGTTACGATTTCAATTTTTTTTTTTTACGTGTGTATGTTGTATGTTTAAGGTCTTATAGTATTATTTTTGATTAGGATATGATAAGATAAGGTAGTGTTGTACAACGTATACTGTGTCACATCCAAAATAATTTTAAACCCCATCTTAAAAACACCTTTATGAATGTTCTACAGGCAATGCATTTGATTAGTAGAGCTTATAGAGAACATGTATAAGTCATAAAGTACAAACAAATCCTAATTAGCTAAGCAATATACCACCTATTACAGAAAAACGCTCGCTGCTCCTCCTGATGACTCAGCAACAAACCTCTGCTTAACCCTGAAATATGCCGATAGATAGTGTTACCTTTATTACAGAAAATACTCATTAGCCCATACCCTGCTAGATGGCACCACAAACAAATCCCTGATTAACTCTGAAATATACCACTAGGTAACGCCACCTTTATTACAGTAAATACTGTTAGTCCATACTCCTGCTAGGCGGCACCACAAACAAGCTCTGTCTTACAAGTTAGCATTAGAGTCCTGTACTATTTCCACCAGAGGTTCAGACCTAACACAAGACCCTGTCTTACAAGTTAGCAATAGGGTCCCTTATTCAATTTTCAAATTTTCAGCGAAGCACCAGGTCCTAGAGATAACATTTTATCTTACATCTTTATTATTAAAAACAATCCCCAGCGAAACACCAGGTCATAGAGGTAGCATTTATCTTACAAGAATTTCCATAAAACAACCCCAACGCTGCACCAGGTCCTAGAGATACCATTTATCTTACAAGAACATCTTTATTATTAAAAACAACCCCAAGCGCTGCACCAGGTCCTAGATGTAACATTTATCTTACAAGAATTTCCATAAAACAACCCAAGCGCTGCACCAGGTCCTACAGGTAGCTCTCGTCTGACAAGAAACCACAATTTCATATTTCTCGCGTAGCCCCTGGTCTCAAAGTAAACCTGTTTCTCAAGATAAACCTGTTTCTCAAGGTAAACCTGTTTGTCAAGGCAAACCTGTTTCTCAAGGTAAACAACTTTATCAAGGTAAACAACTTTCTCAAGGCAAACCTGTTTCTCAAGGTAAACAACTTTCTCAAGGTCAAATAGTGGTCAGCCACGTGGCAGGCCCTGGGAAATCCCCAAGGTCAAATGACGTCAAAATCCAAGATGGCGGCGCAAGTGTCCCACTTCTACTTGAGATGAATGTATCTCACACTCATGATGATGATGATGATGATTATGATGATTCACAGAAGAAGACCGATGAGTTAGAGGGAAAGGGCGAATCTCAAGACCATGATGATAAAATTGACGAATTACAGTCGAAAAAAGAAGACTGATAACAATGTAATTAAATTAAATAAATAAATGATGTATTGTTTTAAATATATTTTTTAAACGCCATGTTTTCTTTCAATTTTTTATTAATAATCTTGTGTTCCGAATGGACTTTCGGATTTGTTTATAATTTGTATATTTAAGAAGCTAGTTTCTATCAATCTTATTGGATTTAATACAAAAAACAAAAGCGTTGGAAATTAAACGCGGCTTTCATCTCTCCCATCCCGCGCGTTTCACTTCCCCCTTTCGTCTCTCAGGTCTGTCGTGACGGCTTGGTTGGAAGTTTGAGCTTGTTTGTGGCGCCATCTAGTGGTGTATGAGGTAACGAACGTTTTTCTGTAATAGAGATTGATCATGGCTACACGTAGCTGTATATTTCAAAACTCACACAGTTCCTAGAACTTGCGCTCGGGTTTCGCCCTTGTCGCGGACCCTTTGCATAAAATTCTCAAAAGGTCTGTGTAAATAAAACATATAAGTCAAGACCGCTTATTCAACGCGTGTTTAAATTGCATGTTAACAAATAATATTTTGATGTATACCAACCAGCTCTTAAATACACATTTATTTTGAAAGTAATGAGTTGAATTATACTTGTTATTGCACTGTATACTGTACATAGGTGGTTGAGCATTTTCAATAACGACTAGGACGTTCGGTCTTGTTTTATAAAAATCTAAAGTTTTTTAAAAAGACACAACCTTTTTTATGATAGAAGTTATTTTCAGATACATCTTGAATTTATTAATTTCGCTATTTAAATGGATATAATTAAAACATTCTTATGTATCTGGCTTGATTGATTGTTTTGAAGGTTGTTTCCTCTAAACGAAATTATGGTTTACCAAAATTGAAAATGCAATGGTAAATTTTAGGCATCCCTTTTTCATCATGGTAATAAAAATTTAAAAACTGTAATATAAATAATATGGGAAAATACACCTTTAATTTTAACTGTATGTTGCACACGTAATTATTACCTTCCAGCCCTTTTAATGAGGTTTTTATAACTATTAATGAATGCGTTTCAATAAATAATTTGTGTGTCCGTATGTACAATATGAATACTTTTCAAATCGCTATGAAAAAATTTACTTTTAGTGGCAGAGAACCAGTTATATATCAACTATGCATAAGTAAAAACGTAGAAAGTGATTTAGTTTGATTATACGAGTAACACAAAGCAGTGACTATCACTCGTGAACCAATTCTCCAAAACGTTCTTTCAGTACAGAGCTCTTAAGTGTGCTTTAACATTTTATTTATTTTATTTACTTGTACAGATTTTTAATTACAGCTATATAACGCATCTAATCTATACGTAACAAGTTTCTTTAAAAATTTTAAGGTGTACAATATACAACAATTTAACGAACGGATGGATATTAAACATATTTCAATACATTAGGACCAACAGGTAAAACTATCAGTTTTAATATTCATTTAGAAAACAAAATTGTAATAACTATGTTATGTAATTAATTAACTTAATAAAAAATGTTTGTTTCATTAGAGAATAATCTGAATGCCAGTAATTTTTTTTTGATAACTCACTGAGGATTTTTTAATTATGATATTTACAATAAATAATAAGTAGTCTATAATTAAATTTTACTGTCATTCAAATTCCCTACGCAAGATCAAACCCTAACACAAGTTTATACAGCTGCCTTACAAGATAGCAATAGGGCCTCCTTATTAGAATACAACTTCAAATTTTACTTCAAGGGGTCACGGGGCGAAGTCCCAACAGTAAGTTGCGAAGCCCTATATCTGTCTTACAAGATAGCATTAGGCATCCTTATTAGAGTAAAACTTCAAATTACCAGTCATAACCTACAAAGACAAATAAAATTTCCAACCAGGGGCCACGACAGGGGGCGAAGGCCTACACTTGTCTTATAAGGTTGTTACGTGTTTAATTGGAAAACGTTTCTTTTTGATAACGTTCGTGATTTGGTCAAATTTACTTACTAAAAACAGCAATTTATTCTTATGTTGAATGCTTCCAATTCACTATTTCGCAAATTTTTACGCATCTCTAAATGCATTTAAATTAACATATGTAACTTTCGTACACATCTCTTATTAAGTTAAAATTGTGTCAAATTTAGTACCTTCAGCGACATCTCTAAGATTTCGATCATTTAATATAAAGCAGTTGAAAAGAAACCTGGGATCTCTTAGGGTCAAATAATACATATACATATAATAAATATACATTTTCTACACATTTTTAACTTTTGGCAACAATGATTAAACACAAATTTCCCCAAGTTTGTAAAATTGACTTTTAAGGTGTTGGCCAATTTTTCTTTCTTCCTTTTAAGAACGCCCTTGATGGTGGATGTTCAGTTTCTAGGGAATTTTTCGTTTCTGGTTCTGGATGCTGAAGCATCATTTTTTGGAAAATTCTCACTTAAAGTAATACTTGGTTAAGTAAATGTATTACTAAAGCTTTTAAAAGGCGGGTATAATTGAAATTATTCATTCGTCCACATCTTCGGTAAGTGGCACATGTTTCGAAAACCCCATGGTAATTAAAATTATTTTCAGGTTTTCGAATATAAAAGCATTCAATACTAATTCTTTACACATAAAGACACTTCAATCGAAATTACGTTGAATATTCACTACCGGCTCGTTTGTCACCTGTAAGAGGTATGAACGGTCATAATTAATTAAACATCGTAGTTATATTTACCTTCTTTTAGCATCTCTGTACTACCTACGTAAGAGCATCTCTGTACTACCTATGTACGAGCATCTCTGTACTACCTATGTACGAGCATCTCCGTACTACCTACATTTGTAACGTCATTCCTTCTTAAATTTTATGCTCACATTTTACTATTACGTTACATCCAAAGTACCTGATTATCGCTGGAAGGCATAAGAGCCTTGCTGACATCAATGATCATATATGTGAAGGCTGCTAGATCATTGGAATAGTACCCGAAATTTGCAAGATCAAATAAGTAGTGGTTACAATAATAAAGGTCAGATTCTTTTTTTTCTTTATCACCTGGTTACACGATTGTGTTTCTAAATTTCAAATACACCTAGGAGGTTTTTAGTGAATTTCTACAACGAAAATAAATGTACGGATATTAATTTCGTAATCAAATAATTGACAATTGTTCCCTCTTAATTACATTTATATATTTAAGGTGCTTCCAGCAGTTCACTTTCACAAAATCCTTTTATCTCAAACGGTATATTTATATTAACTCAGCGTTTTAACCTGTGGTCCGCAGACCCTTCCGCGAGCATGTTTTGGTCCGCGGTCCCATACATCTCGTAAATTATTTACTGAGCGCGGCAACGAGCGCCAGTGGGCATTGCCGAGACTGAATGAAATGTCAGTGCAAGCTCGCCGGGCGCGGGCTGTACCTAAATGACTTTTACCCAACCGCGCAACGCGCCCGACACTAATAATATTTACGTATTAGTTTATTGTGGATTGATTGCGCCCATACGTACTGTTTTGTTTTGCATAATTGCATTGCATTATAATTAAAACTAAATAACGTTATTAAAGTTATTGGACTGTGACAATGAAACGCTGGTTAAAACAAATAATTCCGCTGCAGACAAAGCAAATGAAAATCCTTCGACTTCAAAGTCTAAACGTCGTAAATTTTCCGACGAATACTTTACGGGTTCGTACCAATTTAAACGGTCAAGAAAGACTCAGTGCGTCATATGCTACGAAGTTTTGTCGAATGAGTCAATGAAACCGGCCAAACTTCGACGTCATTTAGAAACAAAACATCCAGAACTTCGTGAAAATCACAATCATTTTTCAAAATTAAAGCTTCGGAATTAGAACGAAGCAAGAAAATAATAAATAAGACTGCTACTGGGACCAACAACGAAAGTGTTGTATTAGCGTCTTACCAAGTATCCTTGTTAATTGCAAAAAGGGTAAGCCTCACACCATTGCTGAAGAATTAATATTCTGCGCTAAAGTTATGGTTTCTGCTATGTTGGGAGAAAGCTTCAAAAGAATTAGACATTATATCGTTGTCCAACAACAGTGAAAAGTAGAATTGATGACATGTCAGGAAATGTTAAAGACAGTTAATTATGAATGTTAAAGCGAGCTGTTTTATGTTTGCAATTAGATGAGAGCACAGACATTAAATGACGCAAATTTGCTTTCTTATGTTTCTACGAACATAACGACAGTATAAGTAGGATTTATTATTCTGCATGCCTCTGCCTACGCATACTACAGGCGAAGCAATATTTGAAGTTTTAAACAACTTTATGTCCACTCATGAAATACCGTGGAGAAATGTGGCAGTTACACTGACGGTGCTCGAGCTGATGGTACACGACTCGGACTTCAGGCGCGCGTTAAGAAAATGAATTGTCATTATCTGGCACCATTGCTGCATTCATAGAGCTGCTAAAAATATGCCAGAAAAATTAAAATGGTGTTAGACGACATATGCAGGTAGTGAATTTTATTAAAGCCAGGGCTCTAAATTCCGTATTTGGTAAGATTTGTGAAGAAATGGGAAGCGTTCACAAGCAGTTACTATTGCATGCTGAAGTGCCTTGGTTGTCTCTGGCAAAGTTGTGTCGGTGTTTTGAACTGAGAGATGAGATCAGAATGTTTTTATGAAAAATTCTGAGGACTAATAAACATGCTGATCACTTCAATGACTTTGAATGGCTTACATTGGTAGCATATTTAGCTGATATCTTTAGTGCCCTTAACGAGCTAAACTTGGGTCTACAAGGGAGAGATAACAACATCTTCGAAGTTGAAGATAAAATAGAAACAATGCTTAAAAAGCTTGACATGTGGACTAATCGTACCATTCAAAAAAACTATAACAACTTTCCTACACTGGCAGCGTTTTTGGAATCATCTGATGGAGCACTGCTGCCAACACGTGTACAAGACGAGATAATAAATCACCTCCGCGCTTTGAAGTCTTCGTTGCGGGATTATTTTTCAGTACCTGACAAAAATAAAAATTGGATAGCAGACCCTTTCACCAAAGATGTTTCTGATATAACTGGCTTGACAACGATGCAAGAAAACCAATTGATAGAAATATCGTGTGATTCTGCCTTGAAACGTAATTTCAAAGAACGCTCCTTGTGTAGTTTCTGGGTGAATATAAAAAAAGATTATAAGGAAGTCTCAGAAGAAGCACTGAAACATTTGCTGCTTTTCTCCACCACGTACCTATGTGAAAAGGCATTCTCTACTTTTGTAACATCAAAACAAATACAGGAACAGGTTACATGTGGAATCTGATTTGAGATTGCAATTAAATAATATCAAGAACATTTCTAACTTAGTTGCAAAAAGCAGCACCAACCTTCTCATTAATGTTTTTACGAAAAGTTTGTTTTTGTTTTTAATTTAATGAAGGAATACTAAAATATAATATTATCCGAAAATTGCACCTTTTTTCACTCAGGGGTCCTTGGCATTATGCTTGATTTCCTTGGGGGTCCGCGGCTGAAAAAGGTTAGGAACCGCTGTATTAACTAATTCAGTTTTGAATATTGGTGCACTCAATCGCAAGGAAAACTTCCATTAAATCATTAAAAGTGACTTGATAGACCGCACCTAAACAGTTTTAGCTTCCATTTTGACCTAATTAATTCTAGCTTCTGTGGCTACATTCACCCAACGATTTAACTCCTGTTTGGATTGCAATATACCGGGTGTAACAATTATCAGTATTACGTGAACTACTGCAAATGTTAAACATTTAATTTCTATGAATTTGTAATTTTGTCTCGTAATTTTTATGTGTTATGACATTACTTTTCTTGTGGACAAGGTTGTTCGGCCAATTTATTTCCTATAAATTTCTTTATTACTTTGTTTGTTACGGTAGTTATTTACTGTGGACCGAACAAGCTTTCCCATTTACTGTATACTGGAAGCGTAAGGCAAGCAAGTTCACTAATTAAATTATTTTTATTTTTTTTTATCTTACTAAACATCCCAATGGGATTATGTGTTAAATTAGCCAATTCCGAATACGAACAGTAAGATCTTACAACGGCCGGAAGGGAGCATATAATAATTTTAGTATAATAATGTTTGTGAAATTTAAATTATAATTGCCGTGAGCACAAGCAGAGGCTCACTGCTTGCCATCGTGGGCTTTGGTGGAATGTTAATTTTTTTTTTATTATTTTGTCAGGATATCGACAATAAAAATTACTTTATCGGGGGAATTGTTAACTCATTTCTACTTCCTCCTTTCATTTTTATTTCTTTCTTTTTTTTTGGTAAATGCTGTTTCAGGCTTTACAGGGTTTACTTTCAGTACTTGTTGAATATTTTCTTATTAAAGCCTGTGGCGACTACTCATATCCGATTCCTATCTAACCATAACACCATCACTTTAAGCTATACCTCCAAAACAACTACGCATCCGAGTGCTCTGCGGTCTTCCGACCGTACGCCTGAGCTTAGTTGAGCCCATTCCTTTTTTTTATGCCATATGATGGTTAGACACGTGGTATAATTTGGCGGCCAACGTGGGGCCACAGTTTTGGAGTACGTACAAATTGTAGCTTATCGTAAAAACATAGTTATTTCTACTTACCTTAAATATTTTTTTTGTTTTCTCTTTAGCTTATTGTATAAATTTGGCACTAACACGCCAACGGGTTATAATATCTAATCTATTACTTTACTGCATTTCTGAATTATTTTTTTATTCTTCCTTCTTTTACAAACATGTCTGACACACTTCGTTTTGATGTAAATCGTCTTATGAAAGGCGATGCGAACTTATGATAACGGATTCAAAAACGGAAATCACTCAAAAAAATCAATTTCTAGTCGAATTACAAAATTACCGGTCTGACTTAGAACAAAAAATGAAAAAGGGTAAACGTATTACATTCTCTGATACAGTTTCTTCACCAATAACTGGACCTTCTGCAAGTTCTACGGTTCATGGCGAATCTGAACCAATGGACGTAGAACCACCATTTATCTCTTCGGATGAAGATGTTGAGTGCTAGTACCTCATCTCCTACTTTTACTCCTTCCTTAACACATTGCGTGCCAAGCCATATTCACGGAAATGCCTCCAGGGGCCAAGCACGTTTTTTCTCTAAAATACATAGTTTTACCATAAGAAGCGACTAGAAACATGTTTTTTTATTAGTTTTTGAATTTAAAATTTATTTTGTAAGTTTTTGAGTGTCATTCATATATGAGTGACGTGGCCCCTAGGGAAAGTTTCTGAGCATTTTTCATCAGCAGGCCTCGTCATTCAAATATCTATGACAGCTGTTTTCAGTTTTTGATCTAGTTCTCTTTTGTTTCAGGTTCTTTAAGTGTGGAGTTTAGAAGTTAATATTGAACCATAAATTAGACTTTATAAATGTATACTGTAGGTACTATAAATAAATAATGTCAAAACGGAGAAAAGTTATATTTTAGAAAGTGAAAAGAGTGCTTCAGACTTTGACTCCGATGATTGTGTGGTGGATCCAGAATGGCAGCTTGATCGTGAGGTAGACTCAGTTCTTCTACAAGATTCAGAAGGATCATCTGACGAAGAATACCCTGACAATGATGATATCGTTTATGTTCTTCGAGAAATGGCTTTAGAAGAGGAAAAAGAGAATGACACCCTGACAGATGAAGAAATGATGCCACGGAATTCTTGCTGGACGGTATATGTAGGCCGACATAAAGTATTTGCCTTCACTGGTCGCCAGGGTCTCCAAGTCGATTTACCAGGTAACATTTCTCCATTTGCGACGTTTTCCCTAATTTTGGATGAGGAAGTAATAGACTTACTTGTGACTGAGACCAACAGGTTTGCACAACAGACTTTAGCATCAAAACCACTGAAGAAATATTCTGGTATGAATAAGTGGGTGCCTACTGATGCTGTAGAAATGAAGAAATTTCTAGGCCTGACATTATGGATGGGATTAATAAGGCTAAACAACTTGCCAGATTATTGGGCAAGTAAAGGCATTTACAAACTAGATCTGCCACGCTCAATCATGTCTAGAAATCGTTTTCAGATGTTGCTCAGCATGTTACATTTCAACATAACGAAACGATTCAACAAGGAGACCGTACTGGAAAAATTCAGCCTTTAGTTGATCTACTTCAGAAGAAATGCCAAAAACTATTTTACCCTGGTGAAGAAATTGTTGTCGACGAAACCCTAGTGCCCTGGAGAGGGCGTCTAATATTTAGACAATACATACCCAACAAAGCTCATCGGTATGGTATCAAATTATTCAAAATGTGCTCTTCAGATGGATATACATGGGCTTTCAAAATATATTCTGGTAAATCGGCCACAGAACAACGCGAAGTTGGATTAGCCGCAAACGTCTGTCTTGAACTGTGTGCACAACTTTTAGATGAAGGTCGAACTCTCTTTGTAGATAATTTCTACACTAGCTATGAATTAGCGAATACTTTACTAAATAGACAAACGCATCTTGTCAGAATAGTGATAGCGTCAAAAAAGAATATGCCCAAGGAAGTACTAATGCCTAAAATTAAAAAGTGGGATGTGATATCTAGGAGGACCAAAATGGTATAGTTATCCTCAAGTGGAAAGATACCGAGATGTCAGAGTATTGTCCACAACACACGCACCAGTATTGGTACCAGTACATCCACAGAAAACTCAAGCTCAGCCTTCTGCTAATGACGACGTTGCAATGCACTACCATCCTCTTCTACGGCAAATAAGATACCAGATACTACCTCCAGATTACTACTAATCATGCTTTGTCACAAGATTCCAACCATGAAATTGAGTCAAATAACATCTCTACGCAAAAACGAAAATATAAACGTGCAACGCAAAAGCCAGTGGCTGTTTTAGCTTACAACAAAGGAAAGGCGGGAATAGACTTGTCTGACCAGATGGCTTCCTATACTACAACGCTTAGAAAAGGCGTCAAATGGTATAGAAAACTCGCCATGGAACTCCTATTGGGTACAGCCATTGTCAATGCTTGGGTGTTTTATAAACACCCAAAACCAAAAACAAAATAAAAATAATTAAATTTCGAGAGGATATAAAGAGTTTTCCAATAAGAGGTGTTATTTTGAATAGCCCGCTATTTCGGTAGATGTCACTTTTGAAGCTGTCATTTATTGACATTTGACAAGTAAAAACTACGCGATTAATAAAAATGGAACGATACACGCTTCAACAACACATTGAAATGATTAAAATTCACTATAAAAATGGTGAAAATTTGGCAGAGACGGTTCGTAAAACCAAAACATTTTTGAGTCGTCGTGAAGCACCTTGTCGGACCGCAATACAGAAATTGGTGAACAAATTCGAGCTGTTGGGACAAGTTAATGATGTGAAGAATAAAACCCGTGCACGTCTCTCACGAACAACTGAGAATATTGCTGCTGTAGCCCAAAGTGTTGAAGAAAACCCAGGTTTGTCCATTCCTCGTCGTCATTACACCGCATTTTGCATAAAGACTTGGGTCTTAAGGCTTATAAAGTTCAGTTAACACAAGAACTCAAGCCGGCCGATCATCAACAACGTCGTGTCTTTGCTGATTGGGTCGTTGAAATGCATGAAAATGATCCGGAATTCCACCGAAAACTCATCTTGACTGATGAGGCCCATTTCCACCTAGGTGGGTACGTCAACAGGCAAAATTGTCGCATCTGGGGCTCGGAAAACCCAAGAGTTATTGTTGAAAAGCCTCTCCATCCTCAACGTGTGACTGGTGCGGTTTATGGTCTGGCGGGGTCATTGGACCTTACTTTGTCGAAAATGTGGCTGGAGCAACAGTTGCGGTGAATGGATTGCGCTATCGAGAGATGATTAATGATTTTTCATGGCCGGAATTGGATGGTATTGATCTGGACAACGTTTACTTTCAACAAGACGACGCTACGTGCCACACAAGCAACGAAACCATTGATCTTTTACGGGAAAAGTACCCGGACCGTGTTATCTCTCGAAGAGGTGACCACAATTGGCCACCGAGATCTTGTGATTTAACACCTTGCGACTTCTTCCTTTGGGGCCACGTGAAAGATAAGGTCTACGCCAACAGCCCAGCGTCGATTCAAGACCTCAAAGATGGAATTCGTGAGGCTATCGATGACGTAGGGCAGCCACTTTGCGATTTGGTTATGGAAAATTTCATGAAAAGGATATGGTCCTGTAAGCGTGGTCGTGGTAGCCATTTGGCTGATATTGTTTTCCATTGTTAACGCCATAACTTCCTCTTTATAATGAAATAAACATCCGATCAATTATCTCAAAAAATTCCATTTTTCTTTGAATATCAAAATAACACCTCTTATTGGAAAACCCTTTAGTATCATCATTGTTAGATATGCCGGACCAAGGAGGACAGCACCAAATACCAAGGACATCTGTGGCTACTTATCACCATCTGTCAAACAGGGTTGACGAAGCTGGGAAGAAACTGAGAAGAAAATGTTCTTCTTGTTATCACAGAATTCAAGAAGAAGCTGGTCGTGCAGAAGCTAGACGTCGGGCTAAAATGGTGTACAGTTACTGTGACAAGTGTTCTGGGCAGCCGCAACTTTGTTTGCCATGTTTTAACATAATGCATAAATAGGTTTCAGTTTATTTTATGTTAAGAATAAGAATAAATAAGTTTTAGTTCATTTATCATGTTATTACATGCTATTTCTTAGCAACGAATTTTTTGTTAATAAATGTAAGTTTTGCATTTTGATGTCCAGACTTTTTATCTTTCCATTTTTTTCAGAACCAAGTATAGAGGAGTGTTCCTCAGAGACCAGGCTTTCATTATCCCATATAAATTGTATGGCTCTGTCATTTATTTATGAATGCCATGGAATTAAACCCTTCAAGCTCTGGCATTCATTTGTGAATGACGCGGCCTTCTGGGAATAGTCACTGTCATTCATATATGAATGCCATGGCATGCAATGTGTCAAGTCACTTTTCCATCACTAAATTGCGTTTATCTTTCTCTAGCGACAGTACTGCCTCTCTATTTGATTTTCTGACGCGTGTAGAAGAATTAAGTGCTTCTCGTGGGTTAACTCACAAATTTTTATTCTCGGTTATCCCTAAACTGTTAAAGGGGAAAGTCTTATTAATTTATCGCGCTCGTAAACACCAGTTATCCTCTTGGAAAGATGTAGTCGCGATACTTAAAACGAAATTTCTACCGTTAGACTATGATGAACGGTTACTGTACGAGAATAAGCCTAGAACTATGGGTGCCTCAGAAACCATAAGTGCTATGTCGCTGTCATGCAAAGTCTTTTCCAACGACTCTCTGTTCCACTTCCTGATCAAAAACAGTTATACTATGTACGCCGTAATCTAACACCCTTCTATCAAAATGCTTTAGCGTTAACCGAAGTTTCTACACTTTCACAATTAATACCTTTGGGGAAAAAGATCGAACAAAATAAATATTCTATGGAGTCTTTTAAATCTCCTCCGTCAAAGAAAACTTCGCAACTTTTAGAACCTAGTTTGGCTTACGTTGATTCATCTTCTGATTCCTTCAAACCTACTACTCCTTCTCAACCACTATCGCGGAAAACCATTAATACTGCTCCAGCACTTTGAACACATGCCCCGAAACAATTTCATGCTTATGTATTGTTCATCTATCCTAATCTTGCTCCCGCAAAAACGAACACTAGTTAAAAATAGATACACTTATGAACTTTTTAGCACATTTAGTGTATTTATTTTGACGCACCCTAGCCAAAGCATTCGCTACACTTGTACCTTACTGATGTCCATTCCACAACTGTTTTTACCACACATAAAAACGTATACCGCAACTAGCTAAAAAATATCTACACTCGCCAACCACTACACCTGCCACGTTAGGGGTACTCGCTTGACCTTCATCTAAATTCGGGGTTGGTAATGCTAAGAAACAAAAATCAAATTGAGGAAATTATTTAAAATATATTTACCCGAATTTTGCAGAACTCGGACTCTCAGCGCTGCAGTTGTAATTACACCTAACGAGCTACACTTTTGTGTTCAAACCACCACTTTCCGCGGTTGATTTTAACCACACCTGATTAATCAAAATGACACATCTCCTTCCGCATTAAATTCGTTTATATCGGTAACGAGCAGATCATCACGCACAACTTCTTGCATGACGATATGCACTGATAATAAAAGAGAATTGCCGTAGAATGAAAAAGCAGGCATATGAAGGCATCGCGTTGTTCTTGGGGAAATGTATTGTTATACATACAAGGCCAGCCACAGCAAAAAAAAAACGTTGCTTAAACGAATGCACAGTAAAGGTTAACATTACTCTTTTAATGTATATAAAAACTTTCTGTAAGCTTTAAAGAAAATTATCTGCATCAATCAAGTATAGTAAAGTTAAGAATTAGATTTGATATTTACATATAATTGAAAGCGTTTTAAGTTTACAAATGTTATTTAAGCAACATTCAAGTTCCTATGTCTATTTTAAATCTATACATTGCATATGATAACTAGCACGTTATCAAAATACGAATGTGGAATGTCAATTTAAAAAGCTTACTTAAGGTACATTTTTAAAAATTACATATGAATGCGACATTGTGGTAATGATTTAACACGTTGACTACCAAGCCATTTTTTGCGAAACTTTCCACCAGCCCAAGCAAAATAACATAAACTAGCCAATTTTACATTTTGTTTTTATTACACTTTTGAGTTGTATTAGTAAGAAGAAGCTAATTTATCTTCGACACCATCTTAGACCATTAAAACCTCTAGACACGGCGTATGCAATTCAGCGTATACCCAGAAATGAAGCCAACATCGTTCGGTGTCTGTGACGTCAGTCGCGGGCAAAAGGCTACCTGCTCCTTTAAGCCCTAAACGAGACTGTTGCAGACATGCCTGCTCTTCGGGTGTATTGCTGCGTTAATTATTGTTAATAAATTTAATCATGGTACAATCGTGTAGTGCTTATAAGTGTGCAGAACGATGTAAAAAGGGTTCAGGCATATCATTTCATGGGTAAGTTTTTTTTTATTTCTAATTAAGTGAAAATTAGAGAATTAAATTCTAATTTGCTACACCGTATTATAAAATATGAGCTTAACTTTTATAACTATTTGCATTACTGTTTTAATAAAATAAGAACAATAATTCACAGATTTCCTCAAGATTTACAACTCAAAAAGCAATGGATTATTGCAATGCGTCGCAAGGGTTTCCAACCATCAAAATATAGTAGCATTTGTTCGAAGCATTTTACAGATGATTGCTTTGATATTAGTCCGTGGAGTTCAAAAATAAATCTAAAAACTGATGCTGTTCCAAGTATTTTTGATTTTCCGAGTCATTTAACAAAAAAAATTAGGAAGCGAAAACGCTGGTCGGTTTCCCAATCGTCGCCATCCATCTCGCAGATTATTCGTTTCATTACACCTTCGTTTAAGAGAAAAAGGAAATTTTAAACGAAATGGAGGTACGGGTCAGCAAAGAACGGCTCGTTCGGTGGAGATGGAAGAAGAAGTATTGCGACGAGTGGAAGAAAAACCCTCCACTAGTGTGCGAGCAATAGCAAATCAAACTGGAAATACAAGGGCATCAGTATGGCGTGTACTTCATGAACAATTGCTATACCCTTATCATCTTCAAAAAGTACACAGTTTGACCCAACGGGATTACGGTCCAAGAGTAAACTTTTGTCGCTGGTATTTGGAAAAATGCGCTCGACAGTTCGATTTTAGCTCAGTTATTCTATTTAGCGATGAAGCTTGCTTTACTAGAGACGGTTACTTCAATAGCCGTAATAGTCACATTTGGAGCGACCAAAATCCTCATGGAACATTTCAGAAGTCTAACCAGTATCAGTTCTCTATTAACGTGTGGGCTGGCATAGTAGGAGATCATATTATTGGACCGTACCTACTACCTCCACGTTTAAATGGTCAAATCTACCTAACATTCCTACAAGAAGTTCTCCTGAGTTGCTTGAAAATGTTCCATTGGACATTCGTCGTAGAATGTGGTATCAGCACGACGGAGCTCCGGCGCATTTTACTCGCAACGTGCGGGACCACCTAACTTTACAATTTCCTGAGAGGTGGATTGGACGAGGTGGACCTGTTAACTGGCCAGCCCGAAGCCCAGATCTGACACCTGTCGATTTTTTTTCTGGAGTTACCTCAAATCATTAGTGTATGAAACACCTGTAACTACAGAAGAAGAATTGATTGGAAGGGTAATGGCTACGAGTCAAGTTGTTCAGGAAGATCCGCACATCCTTTATCGAGTTCGCCAATCAATGGTTCGACGTACGACCGCATGTCAGCAAGTCGATGGCCGCAATTTTGAACAACTAATATAATGTTTTATTGTTTTTCTTATTTAATAAATATTAAAAAATATAAAAAGTCGTAAATGCGAACATTCTGCAATTTCTTAACACTTCTTCGTCTAGTGCCTTAACGACTCATTTCCGGACATACGTTTATAAGGCAAAAGTACTTAATTCATCGGCCTTTATAACCCCCTAAAGTTTGGCAACATGTTTCTGGACACCCTGTATATATACAGGGTGTTTGGTACATCGATGCAAATATTTAAAGGGGTGATAGAATACGAGATTTTGAGTCGACTTAAGCAAACATACCTATATACCAAGTGTTACCGTTTTTGAGATAATGCCACTTTTAATATTTCTTGATTTTACCGTGCTTTTCTGCAAATATCGAAGTGTACAAGAGTAACAAGCCGTCTTATCGCAAACTTATACTAAGTTTTTTTATTCCTTATGAAGTGATTGTTCATATTCTTTAATCAGAAAAGCCTAAAATGTCTTTGGTTCTTGCCTAGAACTTCTTAAACGTGAAAGTTTTAATTTGTAAAAAAGCAATCACTAAAATTCAAACGTGGATTTAGTCTAAAATCTTTCGTTAATTCTTTTTCCAATTTCAGTAAAACTTCCTTGGGTCTTTAAGATAACATGAATAGATTTACAACAAAATTTTTACAAATTGAAAAAGTACCCCCTAGGCGCATTCGCCAAAACGTAAAATTGCCCTTCATTATTTAGTTTAGATAGTTTAAAAAAAGCAGATTTTTAGAAAATGTCCGATTTATTAAAACATTAATAGTATTATTATTGGTGTTCAAAATGAGATTCACCGTTTCGAATACAATTTCGAGCCCGTTTTAGCACTGCACGAGGCAAACATCATTTTCAACCACAATTCTATCCTTTACTTTTAGTGGTACGATATTCAAAATTTTGATAAGATATTTATACTATACTGATGTGTAATGGAAAGGATGCTGGTTTGCAGTATCTTTTTATCTCTTTCACACATGAACAAAATGTTCGCATATTCTTCGTTAGAAAATGATGCCATAATAACTACAACTTGCTATTACAAATAAATCATGGAAAACCAAGTACAACACAAATGAATTAATGAAATTTTTATGTCATTTTTGACAATAATGAATAGTCACTTCAATCATTAATTTTTTATTAGTTCTAAAGGATTCGTAAGTGTAACGAATCTATAATTTCCGTTACCGAGCAACCGTGTAAATTGTTAAATAATGATGTATTAACCGCCCGGTATACTTGTGATTTTCATGATAATTCATAAATGCACAAAATTTTAAAATATAAACATTCCCTTTTCATAGAGAAATATTCAGGTTGAAAGACGAGTTTTCTTATCTAATATAAACGCAACATGTTTCGGACGATTCACAAAACTTGAATAAAATATTATTATATATACGATTTTTGGTGAAGGTGTGTGCCCTGATCTATTCAAGTGAGTTTGTTGTTTAAGTATACTAATTTAATTTACCTATAGTAATTACTGTCGATGTACTGACAAATACCGTCCGCTATTTTTTTTATAAGATACAAATTTTAAAGCTTATATTAGTAGACATAATATTATGGGGGAATACATTTAACTAACGTAATTGCACGTGTGCAATTATATGATAAGCGTGTTATTGAGTTTAAAAACACTGCCGTTACCGTCTTATTTAATTTAGTATTTCTATTAACACTCAGTCATTTATCTGTACATTAATACATTTTTTTTCTTTATACTTTAATAGTTGAACATAAAATTGTGTTCAAGTCACAAATCAATTGCACATTAAGTTTGCCCTAAATATTTGCAGAAATATATTTTTATTGTATGTGACTGCACTTGATAATTAGCATTTGGTTCTCTTGTGTTTAAAACGAAGGTATTGATCCTATATTTAGACAGATAAAATTAGAAATCTTATCATTTAATTTTATTGATTCGAAGTTTCCGTCACCGATTTTGTAATCAGAAATCTTCTTTTATGTTAGTCTTAAAAGAATAAATTCTCGATAATTTTTGTTTTATCTAGCCGCCTTTAGGAGTGCCGAACAAACACATTGTGTTTGTTATATATTTTTTTTGGAAATTTAGTTGTGGTTTCCCGTCGCCGTTATATATATTTTCCCTTGCTTATGTTAATTATTTTAATCACTGGAGTTGTTAATTTTGTTTTACCACTACCATTATTTTTTTCAGTGATAGCCGACCGTGTATGAAAAATTATCAGTTTATTTCTTTACCGCCTTGAATTCGATTTTGGTTCTTGTTTATATATATATATATATATATATATATATATATATATTTCATTTTAGGAATTTAGGTATTATTTTTTCCCGCCACCGTTGGCGAAAAATTATTTTATTAAGTGCTATCGCCAAGCACTATAGTTTTTTTTTCTTTTCAGCTGTCCGAATAAATTAGAGGCTGAGTCCTTACACCGTGACCACCCAATTTTTTGCGAGTATTGTTTTTTGTACCGAGACATATTAATTAAATTTTTTTCACTTACCCGCGATAACAAAATTAATTTCTTTACTGTGACCGAGAGTTTGGTTTATATTTTTTTTGTTTGACGAATCGTTCTGTTATTTAATTTCAAACTTATAAAATTAATATTTTTATTATTTATCCGACACTGAAAACATTTGCTTCCGACCTCCGTATTAGGAGTTTTATTTTTTGGTAATTGAATTTATTTTGAGTCACAATACCGAGACCGCGCATTTCTGACTCAACAACGACACAGGTTTTAAATACCGGCACCGATTTAAATCTTCCGAAACCCTGGTAGGCCGACGTCTTCACTGACGCTACTTGGACCGCTTTTACCCATTTAATTCTCCGCGAAGAGGAATCTAGGCCTCTATATAACCAGTTACCTAGATTGGCGCTCGAGTAACCCGATTATACCGCGATAGTCCAACCGCAGTTCACCGCTTTGATAATAACTAACCGTCCACCGAAGGTAAAAGCGTTATAAATTTGGCGCCCGGTGTTTAAATAAACATAAATCGTTTTGTTAAGAATTTCTTTACGAAAATGCTCACCAGAAGCCCACCACCATATAGACCTGCGACAACGTCTGCCGATCGCGAAATAGACGCGACGATATTACCGGGCGAAACAAACGCGGATAGCGAACTAGATATGAACTCCCAATTGAGAGGCAGCGTACAACCCCTACGCAGAAGACGAACGCGTTAGCTGGATATACCGCCTGCGTAAACCCGAACTCCGAGGAGTTAGCCAAGTTCGGTTTGTCCGTAGAAGGCAACCAAGCAGATTTACGCCGTCGCCTTAGCCAGTACATCCGAGTGTGACTCGCCCACCGACCGTGATCGCTACCACTGCCCCGTTTATACCGGTAACGACATCAAGCATAACATCGTTTTTAATGCAACCGCCGGTTACGACTCATCCGCTGACCACGCTAACAACGGTTTATTGCACAAATACCATAACGCATGCGCCGGTATCGACATTACCGCATACGGTTTGGTCAATGCCAACTCCAATTCAACCGCTGGCATTTCAACATCAGCCGGTATCGCAACAACCGTTTATGCAACAACCGCTGGTGCAACAACAGCCGCCACCTGTACCACCACCGAGAATCGAAACTCGGGGATGGAACGTCGAGTTTGACGGTACCACCGATCCAGTCTCGTTCTTAGAACGAATGGAGGAAATCAGCGAACGGTACGATATCTCGCTGAATGATTTAATCATAGTTTTACCGGACTTACTTACCGGTAACGCGCTGTCCTGGTACCGCAACAATAAATACCGCTGGCAGGACTGGAACACGTTCTTGGACGATTTTCATAATTGTTTTCTTCCGATTGACTACCATATCAACCTGGAAGCCGAAATCAGCCGCCGCGTACATAAGCGCAACGAACCGGTAATGACATACATTAACGAGTTGCAAACCCTAATCCGGCGACATGGCCACATGTCTGCCGAGCAAGAATTATACTGGTTACACGAAATTTATTACCGGAATACCGCATGTACGTACTCCGCTCCGATTTCCAGTCTGTTGCCGAGTTGATACAAATAGTACGCAATCACGAACAACTTCAAATGGAGATTGCAAACTCACGACGTTTTCGGTTTCCGTTCAGAACGTCCAACGACCGACAAATTACACGCGCCCGCCCGAATCTCCGACACAGGCCCCAATTTTCAAGACCGGAACACTTAACAAATAGTGCACCTCGGTTTGAGGCCCCAAATCGCCAAAGTTCTGGTAGGCCAACGTACAATACTCCGTCACCTAGGGCACCAGATAATAACCGGCAGAACCCACAACGATCTGCCCCGTTTCAACTCAGATACCACCACTTCATCCGAGTCGACCGCCGCTTCAAAGGCCGACTCGACCACCACCACTCCACCGCGTCGTACTGACGCACCCGTCCGACCTAACCAAAGGAAGCGGCAAGCGCCCTTCTACCGACACCGACCCTGAATGCTGGAGGTGTGGCCAGAAGGTCATTACCGTACCCAGTGCCGTAATCGTTCAGTGCTTTTCTGTTCCCGTTGTGGCAGGCGTAACATTTTGTCACGTGACTGTCCATGCGACCGGCCGGAAACGACCAGTGAGAGCTTCCGCTGGGAGGCCTGAAACTCTCTCCCACAACCGCCTCCACCGCTAACGACCCCGCCCATTTGTTACCGTTTATATCGCCGAACAACCCTTTACAGCGTTAGTTGATACCGGATCCGCTATTACCTTTGTTGGTGACAAACCTGCTTCTTTATTGGCCGACTCTGCCCAACTTCCAAAGTACACCAAAGCAACTGGTATCACTAACCAGTCCGTCATTATTCGGCAAGCCTTCTATTCAACCATTAAAATCTTGGATACCGAAATCCGGCATTTATTACATCATGTTCCGTCGCTATGTTACGACGTGCTCTTGGGGATGGACTTTTTAGCAAAGACTAATTTTCATTTTAATATGAAATCCGGAAACCTTTTCCTTGAAAACCGACTTGTCCCTAAGACTACCAACACCGACGAGTAACGACTGTCACGCCATCACCCCTTTGACAGCTATTGAAGAAAACCAGCTGCACAGATTCCTAAATACAGAACTCCCGAGATTCCAAACAATACAAGGCACTACCGATTTGGTAGAACATGATATCCGTCTCACTACCCTTACTCCCATCAAGCAACGATACCGTCCCCTCAACCCGAAAATGCAAAACCTCGTAAACGAAGAGGTCGGCCGTATGCTAGATGAAAATATAATTGAACCCGCGGATAGCCCGTGGAGCTCACCGATCGTCATTGCAAAAAAAAAAGATGGCAAAGCACGCTTTTGCATCGACTTCCGAAAAATTAATGAAATCTCCGTAAAAGATGCCTACCCATTACCTTTTATCCATCACATCCTAGACCGACTACGTCACGCGCGATACATTTCCAGCACCGACTTGAAGGATGGTTATTGGCAAATCCCGTTAACACCCGAATCCCGACCGATCACGGCATTTACCATTGCCGGCCGTGGTCTATTCCAATTTAAAGTGATGCCGTTTGGCCTTCACTCCGCACTGCTACCTTTCAGCGGCTATTAGACCGCATTATAGGCCCTAAATGGAACCGTACGCTTTTGCGTACCTGGACGATATTATTGTGTTGGGGAAACTTTTGACGAACACTTAGCAAATTTAAAGAAGTGTTTCGCAGGCTAAGAGCAGCTAACCTCCGTATAAACCCGGACAAATGTCAATTTTGCCGTAAGGCATTAAAATATTTGGGTCACGTCGTCAGTGACGGCGGAATACAAACAGACCCTGACAAAGTTACTGCTATCATCGAAATGCCACCCCCACACAACGTCCGAAGTCTACGAAGGTTCCTAGAGATGTCATCCTGGTACCGCCGTTTTATCCCGAACTTTTCCAAAACCGTACTGCCTCTAACTAAGCTCCTACACAAAGACGTTCGCTGGAAATGGTCAAACGAGCAGACTACTGCTTTCGAACAACTAAAGACCGCTTTAGTTAATTCCCCCGTACTTACCTGCCCGAATTTCAATGTTCCCTTTGTCCTTCAAACCGATGCATCCGAAAGTGGGTTAGGTGCTGCCCTAACTCAAACCATAAATGGCGAAGATCATGTAATTGCGTATGCCAGCCGAACGTTGAGCTCCCCGGAACGTAATTATTCGGTAACGGAAAAAGAATGCCTTGCCATAGTTTTCGGCATTGAAAAGATGAGGCCATATCTCGAGGGATATCGCTTCACAGTTATAACCGACCATCAATCCCTAACCTGGCTCCATTCAATAAAAAGTACAGCTGGCCGCCTTGCAAGGTGGAGTATTTTCCTACAACAATTTGACTTCGAAATTAAATACCGAAAGGGGGTGATGAACCGTGTGGCCGATGCTTTATCCCGTGACCCGCTCCCTACTACCGAAAATGAAATCTTTGCTATAGAGCTTCCCGAGTGCAATTGGTATAATCAAAAACTGTATGAAGTTACACAACATCCCGACCGACTGCCGGATTACTGTATCAAAGAAGGCCGGCTTTACCGTCATTTACATACAAATGAATTAAAGGGCGAATTAATTACCGACCCCTGGAAACTTTGTGTGGCTAAACCGCACCGCCCCCGTGTTTTCAAGGAGAATCACGATTCTCCCACTGCTGGTCATTTAGGGGTCACTAAAACCACCAACCGTATTTTAGAACGGTATTATTGGCCAGGAATGGTCAGAGACATCAACACCTATGTCCGAAACTGTCCACTATGCCAAAAGTACAAAGTGTCACAACAGAAAACCGCGGGTCAGATGCAACAGCATCCGAACCGTTTACCTTGGGACATAGTTAGCTCCGACATCATAGGACCACTACCCCGATCATCTAAAGGTCATTCTTATCTAGCCGTTTTCAAGACCGATTTACAAAGTGGGTAGTTGCCAAACCTCTAAGGAAAGCTACCGCCACTACCATCTCAGAAGCTTTATACGCCGATGTTATTACCAAGTTCGGTACACCACGTGTGGTACTAACCGATAATGGCCCACAGTATGATAGCCGTGCTTTCAACCACTTGCTATCAGAACTCGGCATCCACCACCGTTATACCCGCTATACACTCCGCAAGCGAACTCCGTCGAAAGGGCAAACCGCACCTGAAAACCATGATCGCCCAGTTTTGCGATAACAATCACCGCGATTGGGACCGTCACCTTCCCGCCCTAACTTTCGCGATGAACACGGCCGTACAGGAATCGACCAGATTTACTCCCGCTTTCTTAAATTTCGGTCGCGAACTGGAACTTCCGGGAACCTTGCGACGCGAAACCGACCCGTCACCAAACTCTGACGAGGTAAACGCCGAAGACATTGTGCCCGCTCATAGCCGTCGACTAAGTCAATTAAGACATATTTCAATTGGTACGGCACAATTTAGGCCGCGCATACACTAAACAGGAAGGCCACTATAATCTACGACGCCGCGAATGGAAACCGCACCTGGGAGACCGTGTCCTACGTAAGGAACATCCGTTATCCTCTGCCGTACAGGGCGTCGCCGCCAAGCTTGCGCCGAAATACTCCGGACCGTATATAATCACTAAGGTCCTATCTCCTGTTGTCTTTAATTTAAAACACGCCGCCGAGAACCACAAATTAACCCGGATACACGTCAAGGACTTAAAACCCTACCTTTCGAACGAGTCAACCGCGCAAGGGGCAAGGAACACCGCTTAGTGAGAAACGAAAAGACCACTAATAAAAAAAAAACTGTTACAGGACTATGAACCAAGGCAGTAACGAACGAGAGGAGGGGGAGATAAATCAGAGGACGCGTCGGCTCTGGTGGCTGAGGCCTCCGAGGGGACCTACGGGTGGCCCGGATACCCAACGACCGATCCGCCGACCACTCATGGTGGATAGAGCCACCTCGCCTGGGCCGACCCCGTGGCCGGTCAAAGTCGACAAAGCCACGAACACGCATGGGGGGGAGACGAAGTCCGAACACAAACCGCCGACGCCGCCGAACATCCCCGCCGTACCCCATATAGCGGCCGCCCGTTCCCCGACTCGGGCCGCCCACTTGTGCTGGAGATGCGGAGACGGGACACCAGCGGGAGTCTTGTGTGGGCCGCGCCCGGTTATTCTGTTCCCGCTGCGGAACTTTGGGCATCCTCTCAAGAGAATGCCCGTGCGGCCCTCGCAAATGATAAAATATATATTTTGTGTACAAAGAGACTACTTTCCGTTAACAAATTCTTGTTTAAGTTCATTAAAATATATTTACGAAAAGAGAGTAAATAATTTTGCCTACCTCACGCCGACTCTCCTGACGCCGTCAGCTCACAGAAAAAGCTACGCTTTTTCTTCCGAAGAACGAGGGGTGTGTAACGAATCTATAATTTCCGTTACCGAGCAACCGTGTAAATTGTTAAATAATGATGTATTAACCGCCCGGTATACTTGTGATTTTCATGATAATTCATAAATGCACAAAATTTTAAAATATAAACATTCCCTTTTCATAGAGAAATATTCAGGTTGAAAGACGAGTTTTCTTATCTAATATAAACGCAACATGTTTCGGACGATTCACAAAACTTGAATAAAATATTATTATATATACGAGTTTTGGTGAAGGTGTGTGCCCTGATCTATTCAAGTGAGTTTGTTGTTTAAGTATACTAATTTAATTTACCTATAGTAATTACTGTCGATGTACTGACAAATACCGTCCGCTATTTTTTTTATAAGATACAAATTTTAAAGCTTATATTAGTAGACATAATATTATGGGGGAATACATTTAACTAACGTAATTGCACTGTGCAATTATATGATAAGCGTGTTATTGAGTTTAAAACACTGCCGTTACCGTCTTATTTAATTTAGTATTTCTATTAACACTCAGTCATTTATCTGTACATTAATACATTTTTTTTCTTTATACTTTAATAGTTGAACATAAAATTGTGTTCAAGTCACAAATCAATTGCACATTAAGTTTGCCCTAAATATTTGCAGAAATATATTTTTATTGTATGTGACTGCACTTGATAATTAGCATTTGGTTCTCTTGTGTTTAAAACGAAGGTATTGATCCTATATTTAGACAGATAAAATTAGAAATCTTATCATTTAATTTTATTGATTCGAAGTTTCCGTCACCGATTTTGTAATCAGAAATCTTCTTTTATGTTAGTCTTAAAAGAATAAATTCTCGATAATTTTTGTTTTATCTAGCCGCCTTTAGGAGTGCCGAACAAACACATTGTGTTTGTTATATATTTTTTTTTGGAAATTTAGTTGTGGTTTCCCGTCGCCGTTATATATATTTTCCCTTGCTTATGTTAATTATTTTAATCACTGAGTTGTTAATTTTGTTTTACCACTACCATTATTTTTTCAGTGATAGCCGACCGTGTATGAAAATTATCAGTTTATTTCTTTACCGCCTTGAATTCGATTTTGGTTCTTGTTTGCTATATATATATATATATATATATATATATATATATATATATATATTTCATTTAGGAATTTAGGTATTATTTTTCCGCCACCGTTGGCGAAAAATTATTTTATTAAGTGCTATCGCCAAGCACTATAGTGTTTTTTCTTTCAGCTGCCCGAATAAATTAGAGGCTGAGTCCTTACACCGTGACCACCCAATTTTTTTTGCGAGTATTGTTTTTGTACCGAGACATATTAATTACATTTTTTCACTTACCCGCGATAACAAAATTAATTTCTTTACTGTGACCGAGAGTTTGGTTTATATTTTTTGTTTGACGAATCGTTCTGTTATTTAATTTCAAAATTATAAAATTAATTTTTATTATTTATCCGACACTGAAAGCATTTGCTTCCGACCTCCGTATTAGGAGTTTTATTTTTTTTGGTAATTGAATTTATTTTGGAGTCACAATACCGAGACCGCGCATTTCTGACTCAACAACGACACAGGTTTTAAATACCGGCACCGATTTAAATCTTCCGAAACCCTGGTAGGCCGACGTCTTCACTGACGCTACTTGGACCGCTTTTACCCATTTAATTCTCCGCGAAGAGGAATCTAGGCCTCTATATAACCAGTTACCTAGATTGGCGCTCGAGTAACCCGATTATACCGCGATAGTCCAACCGCAGTTCACCGCTTTGATAATAACTAACCGTCCACCGAAGGTAAAAGCGTTATATAAGAAATAAACTAGGTAAATAATAGATGATAATAATTAAAAAAATAACATTCGTAAATTCTTGTCAAATTGTAGTTATTATGGCATCATTTTCTAACGAAGAATATGCGAATATTTTGTTTATGTGTGGAAAAGCTAATGGTAATGCATCGGAAGCTCAAAGGCTATATCAGGAATTTCTGGAACAGAATTTCCCTAATTGTTAGATAGCAAGAAATGGTTGAATATTATGGCCACTTAGGTCAGCTGACCTAACGCCCGTTGATTATGTTTGGGGAAGAGTAAAAAAATTAGTCTACAAAGTCGAAATTCTTAATCGGGAATACTTAATCGAAAGAATAAACGACGCTTTCATTCAAATGAAGAGAGAGATTTATCTAAGTATCAGAACGAAGGAAATAAGAAAACGGGCTCGAAATTGTATTCGAAACGGTGGATCTCATTTTGAACACCAATAATAATACTATTAACGCATTATTAAATCGGACATTTTCTAAAAATCTGCTATTTTTAAACTATCTAAATAATGAAGGGCTATTTTACGTTTTGGCGAATGCGCCTAGGGGGTACTTTTTCAATTTGTAAAAATTTTGTTGTAAATCTATTCATGTTATCTTAAAGACCCAAGGAAGTTTTACTGAAATTGGAAAAAGAATTAACGAAAGATTTTAGACTAAATCCACGTTTGAATTTTAGTGATTGCTTTTTTACAAATTAAAACTTTCACGTTTAAGAAGTTCTAGGCAAGAACCAAAGACATTTTAGGCTTTTCTGATTAAAGAATATGAACAATCACTTCATAAGGAATAAAAAAACTTAGTATAAGTTTGCGATAAGACGGCTTGTTACTCTTGTACACTTCGATATTTGCAGAAAAGCACGGTAAAATCAAGAAATATTAAAAGTGGCATTATCTCAAAAACGGCAACACTTGGTATATAGGTATGTTGGCTTAAATCGACTCAAAATCACATATTCTATCACCCCTTTAAATATTTGCATCGATGTACCAAACACCCTGTATATAACGTGTATACGTTACATATATTTGTTTTACTACTGTGTAACACACACGCACACGCGCACGCGCACGCACGCGCGCACCACCCACCCACCCACCCACCCACCCACACACGCACACGCACGCGCACGCGCACGCACGCGCACGCGCACGCACACGCACACGCACACGCACACACACACACACACACATGTATATATGTATGTATATATATATATATATATATATATATATATATATATATATATATATATATATATATATATATACAGGGTGTTTCATTAAGGCTGGCCATATTTCAGAAACTAGTGGACATAAAAAGTGGAGAAAAAAAATTCATTATAAAAGTCGCCACGAGAAAATCCTGGAAATTATGTTTAAGTTCCGTAATTCATCGCAAGGGGGCGCAATTGAAAATTAAAAAATAAAATTATAAAGTTCTCCGAAAATTCCCACATTAAGGCTGTAAAGAACCAGCGTCCTGTACTTATATGTTTTAGAATAAATTAGGTGCGGACCATCCTGTATGTAAGATTTCATAAGTTTACGCGATATTGCACAACGAATAATTTATTCATCACCGCTGACGTGTAGTTCTAAGAAACCGTAAGTTTCTGCACGTCAGAACGATTTTAACCAATCGCATAAGGGCATCCCCCGCACGGTAGCCACGAAACCGCCCACACATGCACCTTTATAAACTCGCGACGCGCATTGTAAAGGGGAGATGAATCTCAGTAGATTCAAGTTAAGCCGATATCCAGCAGCCGCCACCGTTCCGTTGAGCAAGCACCGACCTGTTAGTCACCGACGAAAGAAATTTGAATCTCCGTAGATTCAAGTCAAGCCGATATCCAGCAGCCGCCACCGTTCCGTTCCGTTTGCTTAGCGTAAGCACCGACTTGTTGTTCGTCGACGAAGAGTCCGTCGCGATCGGGCAACCTAAAGTTCAATTCTGTACTGCTATTTAATAGACACGTAAGTTGTAAAGTTATACATTCTGACAATTTACACTCAAACACTACAGACCGTAAATACTTCCGGGCTGAGCTCCAGGAGTTATACTACACTAACACCTAGAGTAGCACGAAGGGTAGATCCCATCGTTACTCGCCACCGCAAAGTATACCTAGAGGAACGCAGGGTAACCCCGCCGTATCTCGCCACCACTTGAGGGTGAAGGGTTGTTACAGGGCTGTAAAGACCTCGACCTTTCTCTTAGTATATACAGTAAAGACAGGCCGTCGCCTTCGTTTTCTGGACATTACTGAGACCGCTCGAAACTTACACTATTTACAGACAACACGTAATAACCATACACGGTGTCTTTGAATTGCAGAGGAATACCTCCATAACCTGTAGTATCAATTTGTCGTCCACCGAACCATCGTAAATACCTGGTGCACGAACGTTTGTAAATAAATTAGAGCTACGTAGATTTTCTATCTTTACGTAAACCTTAGAGTAGTCTTTTATATTAAGTATTTTTGTTTCCTGATTAATTATAAATAATTAAACTTAGAATAGAGATCGGTAATTAATTTAGTTAGATAAATTATCTAATTGCCTACATTAAACCGTTTATAAACATAGAAAAACCGTCGAGAGCTCGTTTACAGACGCGCTTTCGCGTGTATTATCTCCGAGGAGTAGGACATCCCTGCTTCAGCGCTTCAGAGTTACTGACATACAAACACGATATCGATTTTCTCAAACGATTCAAGTTCAGTGCGCTGGCGCTTCGATCAACCACTGCGTCGAGCATAACACTCGCGCTACCGTGCATACAGGACCGTAACCTCACTTGGCCTTTGAAGGAATAGATTGAACACAACTCTCTTTTGTTTACAGAAGCGACTTCGCACAGTGACGCAAGACCGGTAAAGGGAATTCTCCCATAAATACTTTGTTAATTACCATTTATTTTAGTATTGTAAATATTTGTTGAATATACGTGTTAAAAATGCTTTACGAATTTTATTTAAGGGTACAGTGTTAAGCCCATCCATTAATTACTACGAACCACACCCCGTTTATAAAATAAACCCGATTGAGCAAAGCTGAGGCAAGATAAAACCGCGCTGGGTTACCAAACCAGAAGGGCGCAATATAACTATAAGTAAATATAGAACTCATAGCACTTAAAATAATAGGGGCAATATAAAGTTGCATAAACGTGGGGCCGAAAACACGGAACACCTTAAATAATTTTCCGTTTACAGATTCCAAAAGGACCGCAGAAGTACCAGTAATCACGTATTTTTGTTTTCTAGGGACACTGATCTGTCTGTTACAGGATGAGTATACCGAGGGACTCTGAAGATACCGACACCAGAGTGGGATGGATTTACCATCTCAAGAAGGATGAATTAGCAACCGAAGCTAGGAAATATAAACTAGAGACAGGAGGAAATGTAGATGCACTTCGGGCCAGGATAATAAAATACCTACGCACCGGAGAAGGACAAGTAACACTAACACCAGAAATACTAACATTAGCTCCGATACCGCCACCACCAGCTGGGGAACACCTGGACATTACCGGAACCAGACGCGCCGATATTTGCGATAGAATACGCAAATGGGGTGTGAAATACGACGGTATCAGCGATCCGATTTCTTTTTTGGAAAGAGTAGAAGAATTACAAACCTGCTACAACATCACCGACCGTGATCTATTACTCGCCCTTCCGGAATTATTAAAGGAAAGCACCCTGTTATGGTACAGAAACCATCAACAATCCTGGATGACTTGGAAAGATTTCTTGGTCAGTTTTAAAATACAATTTTTACCACCGAGACATCAATTTCAATTAGAGGAGGAAATCCGAAATAGATTGCAAAAACCCCGAGAAAAAGCTACGGAATACGTAACCGCCGTCCTGACCCTAATGCGACGCCATGGAAACATGTCGAGAGAAGAACAACTACAACGTATGTATGACAACCTGAGGGTGGAATATAAATATTACATCCGGCAGAGAGATTTCAAAGACCTGACCGAACTTCTCGAGTTGGCCACCCAATTGAAATGCTACCTGGACACACTCGCCGTCTCCCAGTCCAAACCGCCAGAAGGTACACTTCAGTGGTCTAACACCAGCACCTGACACACCAGCACACCGTCCCCGTGAAATCAACACCACTAAAACCGTTCCAACACTTATCACCACCCTATGACCGCTCCACCGTCTGCTGGAGATGTGGGAAAACCGGACACTTCAAAGAAAGTGTAGAGAACCGTTTAAAGCTTTTGCTCGAGATGCAGCAAAGAAGGTGTATTATCACGCGACTGCCCCTGTCCGCGGTCGGAAAACTCCAGACGCCGGTAAAGGGACACCAGGAACTTTTACTACCCCGGCTCTTACACCTGAAACAAAACAACCGCCAGCGAGTGGACCACTTGGCTACAAACCGTAGCAGTTTACACGAAGGAAACCCGATAAAAGATTAGATCGTTCCTACGATGATAGACTCTTCCTAGAGATTATGGTCTTTAACAAAACCATCAATGCTTTAATTGATACCGGAGCCTCCGAACATATATAGGCGAGAAAGTAAAGAATTTACTAATTAATAATCGTATATATCCGAGCACGCTCAAAGCTGCAACTGTACGTCTTGCCGACAGTTCCATGACTGAAACCCGCGGCTTATACATTTTCCCTGCCAAGATAGGCACGAAAACTCTCCAGTTACCGGGCTATTACATACCCCAACTGTCCACCGACATTGTGATTGGATTAGACGCGCTGGAACATCTTCAGGCCACTCTACATACACCAGAAACAACTAGAAATCGCCGAATACGTATCCCCTTGCAAAGTTCCGTACAAGGAGGCCTGAGTGGAATACATGGACCAGACGAAGACCAGCTACCGAGTTAAACGAATTCCTGGAAACCGAGATGAGGAAATTCACAAAGGTAACAGGAAAAGCCAAAGATGTTATACATAAGATCACTCGTGCCCGATGCTAAACCGATCAAACAGCGATATTATCCCGCAATCCAGCAATGCAAGAACTTATCAATCAAGAGGTTGATAATATGCTCGCAGAGGACATAATAGAACCGTCCCACAGCCCGTGGAGTTCTCCGTAGTGTTGGTTAAGAAACCAACTGGTTCATATCGATTCTGCGTCGACTTTCGAAAAGTTAACCAGGTCACCATCAAAGATGCATACCCGTTACCATATATTCAAGGCATCTTAGACCAGTTGCGAGAAGCAAGCTATATCAGTACCTTAGACCTGAAACAAGGATACTGGCAAATTCCGCTAGAAGATGGAAGTAAATCCATCACCGCTTTTACAGTGCCCGGCCGTGGACTATACCAGTTCAAAGTTCTACGTTTGGACTTCATTCCGCCCTGCTACATTCCAGAGATTCCTAGATTCTATTATTGGTCCAGAACTGATTGGACGCGCTTTGTATATCTAGATGATATCATAGTCCTGGGAAAAACATTTCAAGAACACCTGCATAACCTACGGAAGTATTCAAGAGACTACGTGATAACGGACTTCAACTACAACCGGACAAATGCTACTTCTGTCAGACCCAACTCAAATACTTGGGACACGTCGTCACCGCAAAAGGAATTTTACCTGATCCAGACAAAATCGACGCAATTATCCAAATACCAGCTCCCCGTACCGTTAAGCAACTCCGTCAATTTTTGGGACTGGCATCGTGGTACCGCAAATATGTTAGCGGCTTTGCGAAACTAAGTCAACCGCTCACCGAACTCTTGAAGAAGAACACCAGATATCAGTGGACCGACACACAAAATCACGCCTTCGAAGCCATTAAACAAGCATTGACCGCCCCCCCGGTATTAGCCTGTCCGGATTTTAATCAACCTTTTGTATTACAAACCGACGCCAGTACCACTGGAATTGGAGCCGTGCTAACACAAGGACAAGCACCGAATGAACGAGTGATAGCGTACATCAGCAGGGCATTGAACCCCGCGGAAAGGAATTACTCGACGATTGAACAAGAGTGTTTGGCCGTAGTATGGTCCATACAAAACTAAAAGTTACCTAGAGGGTTATAAATTCACTGTGTTAACCGATCATAGAAGTCTCAAGTGGCTTCGCACGCTGAGAAACCGACATCCCGTCTAGCCCGCTGGATAATGGAACTACAACAGTTCGACTTCCAGGTGGAGTACCGTAAAGGGCACTGAACAATGTGACGCGCTATCTCGCTTATACGAGGATTATAAAGTAAAGCCGACCTGTCTCCATTAGATGGAGGAAACCGAAGAAATAACCTGTCCTTGGTATAAATACTTGATACAACAAGTCCGAGAACACCCTGATCAACACCCACGATATAAAATAGAGGAAGGTCAACTATTTAAATCATTCCCTGATCCGACACCCGAAAAGAGATGGGAAGCCATCCTAGTTGGAAAATTTGTATACCGCTAGAAAAACGCCGAGATATCCTGGAAGAATGTCACGATGTCCCCACCGCAGGACACCTGGAATTGCGAAAACGCTATGCCGCATATACCGCAATTACTACTGGCCCACCATAAAATCCGACGTGATAAAATACGTGAAAACGTGTATAAGTTGTCAGACTTATAAAGGTAGTACGCAAAAAGCCGCAAGGAGAAATGTACTTTTCGCGACCTGGACATCCGTGGAATAATGTAGTACCGACCTTATCGGACCGCTGCCGCGTTCCAAGAAAGGATATAAATTCCTGTTAGTTTTTCAAGACCGGTTAACTAAGTGGGTCGAACTTAAACCGCTCCGTAACGCTACCAGTCCACCGATTATCCAAGCGTTAAAAGAACAAATAATATACCGCTTTGGAACTCCCGACACCTGATCTCTGATAACGGCCCACAATATACCAGCAAATTATTCCGCACGTTCTTGAAGGAGCATGGAATCAACCATCGTTCTACTCCACCATACTCCCGCATGCCAACCCGGTGGAAAGAACCAATAAAGTGATCGGGACGATGATCGCACAATTTACGCGAAACAACCAGCGAGAGTGGGACGCTCACCTGCCTGAAATAGCCTTCGCTATCAATACCGTACAGCATGGATCAACTGGTTTCTCCTGCCTTACTTAATCTCGGAGAGAATTAGAACCACCTAGGGCATGGTCAACCCAGAAACAACCGCCGACAACAGAAGCAACCGCCGTAACCGCAGCTGATCAAGCGCAACACATGAAGTATTTAAAGATCTACAAGAACTTGCTAGAGATTAATTAGCAAAGACCTTTGAAGTACAACGGTATCATTACAACCTGCGTCACCGAGCCTACCGCCCCGCAAAGGAGATCTCGTATATCGTAAAACCCATTACCTGTCAAGCAAAGCGAAAGAATTTTCCGCGAAATTAGCGAAAAATATGCCGGTCCTTACCTTGTGTATAAAATCAAATCGCCCGTAATTGTCGAGCTCCGAGAACCCGGTAGTAGGAAAAGCGCGGGAGAAGCGCATGTAAAAGATTTGAGAAATGCGACTGACGTCACCGATCAGACTAGAACAACGACCAATGGTAACGTTGAAAATTTAACGGCTATTAAAAACCCGCGTATACGAAATCATATAAAAGCAAAGGATAAAACCAGAAATGCTATCTCCACAACATGGCCCTTTAAACAATGCCTCCGCCGAAAGACTCCGGTAAGAATATCGCCATGGCAGCCACCACTACCGCAAACCAGGGACCGAAGACTTGGACGCAGCGTTCCTGACGCGTCGCAGTGCTCCGGTCCGGGACCAAACTCCGCCGCCTACGCCCCGCACACCGTCTCCAGGACCATCCGGGAGGTGCGGAATGGTATTGGTCACCACCCGGCTCCACACGGATGGTAGAGACCCGGACACCCGGAACATCTACGCCGGGCGGCCGAGGTCACAGAAAGACAGGACCTACGGATCCAAGAGGTCTCGAACCGGCCCACCTTATGCCGCCACCCCGGTGTACCTTAACCGCCGACAGCGACGCAATCGCCGCCGCGTCAGCGTAATCACGCCGACGGCGCAAGAATAAAGGTGAAGCGGACGGATCTTCCGCAAGAAGAGGAAAGGTGGTATGTAAAGAACCAGCGTTCTGTACGTATGTGTTTTAGAATAAATTAGGTGCGGACCATCCCATGTAAGATTTCATAAGTTTACGCGATATTGCACAACGAATAATTTATTCATCACCGCTGACGTGTAGTTCTAAGAAACCGTAAGTTTCTGCACGTCAGAACGATTTTAACCAATCGCATAAGGGCATCCCCCGCACGGTAGCCACGAAACCGCCCACAGATGCACCTTTATAAACTCGCGACGCGCATAGTAAAGGGGAGATGAATCTCAGTAGATTCAAGTTAAGCCGATATCCAGCAGCCGCCACCGTTCCGTTGAGCAAGCACCGACCTGTTAGTCACCGACGAAAGAAATTTGAATCTCCGTAGATTCAAGTCAAGCCGATATCCAGCAGTAGACATATAAGGCCGATCCTGGACCAGTTCAAGGTCACCCATGTAAATCTTATGGGGATTTATTTCAAGGTCAAGTGAGTTTTCTCGTTATGCCAGAACGCGCTCCACGTCTCAAGCATGCTTGTGGTGGGGGATTTAAATTTTTGGAGTCACTCGCCCTCTGGTGGTGAAATCGGAAGCTTTTGGAGCTCTTTCAAGGTCGAACTTTAAGCGGGAGATTTAAAATGTAGTTGGTCAAGGTCAAAGCTAAAAAGTTGCAAGGTAATCATAAATCAAAAATAGTTTTGAAGGTCAAAGGTTATTGACTTACGGTGGTTTCTTAGAAATATAAAAGGTCAAGGTGAAAAGCTAAAATAGAAGTTGCAAGGTAATCATAAATCTAAAATAGTTTTCAAGGTCAAAGGTTATTGACCTACGGTGGTGTCATATTTCTTAGAAGTATAAAAGGTCAAGGTGAAAAGCTAAAAATAGAAATTGCAAGGTAATCATAAATCTAAGAATATAATTTTCAAGGTCAAACTTTTTAGCGGGAAATATAAATTTTTGGAGCTGATCATCATCATCATATTATATTTATAGTCAAGGTCAACAGTAGGTATTTAACAGTTTAAGCATGTTGTAATATGTAGGACGCATATTTCTTATATAAACTGCAGCGAGCTGTATGTTGAGATCAGTCTGCAACACATAATTGTTAAATATGGAATTAACAGGGTTAAACCAAAGCACCTATTGCAAACCCTTTAAGAATGCGTGCGAGCTCGATATATCGAGAAAGTATAAAGTAACGAATATGGATATAATTAATACTAAGTACGGTGAACGTATAGTGATAGAAACGGGTGATTTTAAATGTGTATTACCGGAACGCTTTTATGTGTATTTCAAAAAAGAAGAAACACGAATTGAAGAATTTAAAACACTCCTAAACACGAAGGATGTGTTTATAAGTAGTTTGGGTGCAGCTGGCAAAACAACAAACATAACATTTTCTTTTAATAGTAGCACCCCACCATATGTAAAATTGAAATACTAGAATTATTTTCTTAAGCAGCGTTTAGTCATAGTGAAATTGTGAGCAAGTAAAGTCATGCAAGTAGCAATAAAATCATTTCTGGAACGATCCAAACTCAGAAGTTCACCGTTATATATGGATACATCACATCATTGCAGTAACAATCTGAATAATTTAACATTTTGTTGGTGCTGTCAAAATAGTGATGGTAGTAGTAGTAAAAATGAAGAGAAACACGATGAAGGTTATTCTTCTGCTAAGACTGACTGCGCATCATCATTTCAATATAAGGATGAAGTGTATAAACAAGCAGCTAAGGAATACTTAATCGATTGTACCTATTATAAACTATCGAACGATACTCATCATGCAAAACATCTGAAATTGGATACAGTACACCTCAACCTTGCACCAGTGGTGCGTATTGGGTGCGGTAATTGTGATCAAAGCAATAATGTAGTGTTGGATATGAAGGAATGGAATGAGCTTCTAAGATGGCATTCATATGTAGAATTACAATTTTTCGATCTCAAGAAATTGAAAATGAAATTGATTGGTCAAATGTAAATGAAGAAGATATAATCTATGATCAACATTATGAATCTCTATCTAGTAATCTTGGTATTTATTACAATTGGGAATTAATTAAAGGATATGACAGAATTTTGAAAACTGTTATGATAGAAAACTACAAGTGCTGTTCTTGTACATTCAACTCACATAGTATAGAAGAACTATTCAATTTAAAGGATATAGTAAGCTATAGATTGGAATTTCTTGAATCTTACAATCTGGTGTGTTTTTATGAAAAGTTCATACAACAAGTTGTTGACTACCGTCGTTTTCGTGAGAAAGAATTCAGTGGTGGTGATGATGACATTTATAAAGATATTGATGATGTTATAAATGCTAAGTATAATATTAATTCACATAACACTGTATGTTTAATGGAAATTTTGTATTATCGTCCTGCTTATCTAATGTATAGCATTTACTGAATAAAGAAATAACTATGATTTGTTTTTCTCAATTTAGGTATAAATACCCCTTCTATCCATCCATGTAAACAATGCTAGTTAAGAAGCGAAAGAGTGTAGGTGGTGGTGGTTTGGTGAATGGTCTAATCAATAAACTTCCGTTTGAATTGCATTTACCTGGTTACCAGTATTGCGGTCCTGGTACAAAGTTGGAAAAACGACTCGCACGCGGTGACCTCGGCATTAATCAATTAGATGCTCAGTGCAAACTTCATGATATCAGTTACAGAGATTACCGAGATTTAGAAAGTAGACATAAAGCAGATAAAATTTTACAAAAAAGCTTGGGAGCGCTTTAAATCATTAGACGCAACGCTAGGTGAACGAACTGCAGCTTTAGCAGTCAGTACCATCATGAAAGCAAAGAGAAAATTGGGAATGGGGTGTAAACGTCGATCTAATATGAAGAAGAAATGCAATGGTGGAAATTTATTGCATTTACGAAAGACAATAGCTAAAAAATTAAACCTAACGGAAATTTCACAGACACAATAAAGTCAGCGCTTTCAACGGCAAAACGTGTGGTAAAAATTTAGGAGGAAAGAAAAACATTAAAGTTCCTAGAGTAATTCCCTACCTAAACAAGGAGGGTTTTACCATTTCTTATTCCGTTATTCGCAGGATTATCAGCAATCGGTGCTTTAGCTGGCGGTGCATCAGGAATTGCTAAAGCAGTCAATGATGCTAAAATGCTAAAAATTGCAGGAAGAGACATCGCGCCATAATCGCATGATGGAATCGGTCGCTATAGGCTCCATGAATAAGAAAGGCGGTGCACTATATCTAAAACCAAACAAATCTGGTGGTGGTGCATTATACTTAAAACCGTTTCCAAAAACTGAATAGATTACCCGAAAGACCGTTAACGGATACTGATTTAAAGAAATACTCCAAAAACGTACCGTACTTTAGGGATATTTTTATGAGAGATAGCATGCCTAAATTGCCACGGAAAAATGAATCTGGAATTATTAACTTAGATAGCCAAAGAGGACCAGGTACCCATTGGGTTTGCTACAAAAGCGTGGTAAAAGGGTATGGTATTACGATAGTTTCGGTAATATTCGACCACCAAACGAAGTGATTAACTACTTTCGGGGTGTAAAATATATTATAATTACAACCAAGATCAAGAGTTTAATACAATTATTTGCGGACACCTATGCCTACAATTTTTATATAAATAATCAGCACAACATCAAATTTTCTCAGTTATGTCAATAACATTCAGTTTAGAAGGTGTTGGTAACACAGCTAGCTACAACTTCTATCCACCGATAGAGCTAGATTTGGGGAAGAAATACGTTATTGGATTGGTTGGATTTTACGGCTGCAACAGCATTAGAAACATTTATGCAGGCAACGATAGATTTTATTTTAGAACAAATCCATCTCATTTGCAAGTGATTAATATTCCACACGGTGCATATGAGTTAGATGAAATTAACGATTATCTAAAATCTAAAATACCCACAGAAAAGTTTATCATTAGAGCAAACAACAATACACTTAAATGTGAGATAAACAGTTCATTTGAGATTGATTTTACTAAAGAAAATTGTATTGGGCGCATGCTAGGGTTTGAGTCTAAAATATTAGAACCAAATATTTTACATACATCTGCGTTAGACATCCAAATACTTAAACACACTAATCTACACGTAGAGTGCAACATTATAAAGGGATCTTATCGAAACGGGAAACCTGCTAAAGTATTATATGAGATTGATGTTTCAGTTCCTCCAGGTTATCGTCTAGATAAAACTCCGAGCAATACTCAATATTTAGAAGTAAACACTGACATTATTAGTAATATAACAATTAATTTGACTAATCAAAAGGGTGAATTAATAGACTTTGGTGAAAGTGAACCATTCACTGTACGCTTAGAACTAAAAGAACATGGGTCTGAGAATTAATCCAGGACCAATTCCATCTTTCAAAAACTCATATAAAGACATCATCCCTACAGTAAGTCATTAATTAGTCATCAACCTTCATTGCGGTTAACATCTGCAGAGAAATACTTTTTAACGTCAATAGGTTTAAAAGTTCTCAACCACAATGGCAGAATCGTTAAACGTCTTTCAAAACGTACATTTTGATGATACTATAATTAAATCAGATATTCACACTTATCTTCCATATGGATCTTCTAAATATGGACCTTCCGAAGAAATACGAATCTTAATTCAAAGTCAAGATCTAATTACGGCTACTTATGATAGTTTTCTGTACATAGAAGGTAAACTTGAGCTCAAAAAGAAGATGAAAGAAAAGCATGCAGCTTAACCAACAATTTCCCGAACTTTCTTTTCGAAGAAATTCGTTATGAGTTAGGTGGTCAGAGAGTGGATGTTTGTAGAAATCCAGGAATAACATCTACGCTTAAAGGATATATTTCTTATACGGCAAGCAAAAGCAAAGCACTAAGTCATTTAGGATGGTCACCAAAGAATGAAGAACCATTACAAGTAGAATTCGATGAGCAAAATGGAGAAAAATCTTTTACAGTATGCATACCATTGAACCACATATTTGGAATAATGGAGGATTATCGTCAGGTAATCGTGAATATGCGCCAAGAGTTGGTTTTAATTCGATCTAGAAGCGATACAAACTGTTACTATGGTGAAGTCGATGCCGCAATAACCTTAAATAAAATTCAATGGAAAGTACCGCACTTAACACTTAGTGATGCTGCGAAACTTAACTTGTTTCAAGGAATCAATAAAAATTCTATTATTACTGTTCCATTTCGACAATGGGAGTTGTATGAATTGCCTGCTTTAAAACAAGCAACCTCAGACATATGGCCAATAAAAACATCAACGCAACTGGAAAAACCACGTTGGATAATTGTTGCATTCCAACAAGGTAAAAGGTATACAAGGTCAGCAAGGGCTGGAAATTTTGATCACATTAACATCAGAAATCTTAAAGTACATCTGAATTCTGAGTATTATCCATATGAAGCAATGCATTTGAACTTCAGTGCCAACCAATATATACCTGCCTATCGCAATTTTTGAAATTTCGTTGTGATTACTATGGTGAAGATGATAAAGATGCATTATTCAACTATTCCGAATTCAAATCATGTCCAATATTTGTAATGGACTGCTCTAAACAAAATGAATCCTTAAAAACTCAACAGTGGACATCAAATTGGAAATGGAATCTCTAACACCTTTCGATAATGGAATCGTTGTATATGGTCTTATTCTCCATGATGCTATTGTACAGTACAGTCCACTCACCGGAGAAGTGAAAAAATTATAATTATTATTGTAGTATAGTCTAATATATATAAATAAAGATGTTGTAATTATTCGTTTAGTTTTATTTCATCCATCAAAGATGAAAGTAGTTGCTCAGAAACAAAAACTCTCAATTCAAAATCATGACTTTGATGAAAAGTCTATTACTTCAAAACATGGTGATTTACTTCCTAATAGTATACGTGGTATTATATGCGGCCCCTCCAATTGCGGTAAAACAAACGCAATGATCAGTCTGCTTACTGAAAAAATGGTTTGAAATTTAAACATGTATACGTATACTCTAAGTCATTGAATCAAAACAAGTACAAACTTTTACAGGAAATCTTACTTCCAATGAAGGACATAGGTTACTTTACCTTCAGCGACAATCAAGATGTGATTGAGCCTAATTGTGCAAAATCAAACTCTATTTTTATTTTCGATGATATCGCTTGTGAAAAGCAAAATAATAAGAGCATATTTTTCTATGGGTAGGCATAACGATATTGACTGTTTCTATTTGAGTCAAACTTACAGTAAAATTCCAAAGCAATTAATTCGTGATAATGCGAATCTAATTATATTATTTGAGCAAGATGAATTAAACTTAAAACATGCGTATGAGGATCATATAAGTCCCACCATAAGCATGAAATTGTTTCGGGACATGTGTTCAAAGTGCTGGGTAGATCCGTTTGGTTTCATGGTCATAAACAAGGATGCTGAAGTTAATAATGGTCGCTATAGGAAAGGATTTGATGAATATATAATACCTTAAACTGGTTTCAGTAGTAACTGATCTGTTTAGGTATTAACAGCTATCTGTTTAGTGTAAACAGCTACCTGTTCAAGGTGAACCGGTACCTGTTTGTCGCAACAGCTACCTGTTCATGGTAAACGGGTACCTGTTCATTAAATCCGTTTTGGTATATAAGGCGAATATATATATATATACCTTAAACCGCATTCAGCAGTTTAGTAGTAACTGATCTGTTTAGGTATTAGCAGCTATCTGTTTAGTGTAAACAGCTACCTGTTCAAGGTGAACCGGTACCTGTTTGTCGCAATGGACAACAAGGAGAGGATATTAAAGAAAAAATTATTCAGGCTCGTAAAATAATACGGCAGAAGTATAACAGTATTAAGACTGCTCGCATTGATAATGAAAGAACATTCGAAAGTACTTATAAGCCTTTAATAGAACCTCTAACTGAAATAGTAAATAAAATCGATAAAAAACACCTAAAAAGGAGGAGGAGGTCATTGATGTTAAACCTAAAAACCACCCGTATTGATATTTCCAAGAAAGCACGCCACTATCCCCACTAGTCCGCTAGCTCAAGTTCAATGGACCCCACGTCTCACTCCATTAGGTGATTCAAGTAAGGGTGCTACTAGTCCACTAGCTCAGCTTCCGTTTTTCGAAGAAATCCTCCCTCAAGTCTTCCATCTTTCTTGGAAACATCAGTCATGGGGAGATTAATACTGGGGAGGAAGAAGAAGAACTGTCTAGTATCGTAGATGATTCCCATAATGAACCCATCTCGGAAGAATTTCTCGAGCAGTACAATGAATTGCCGCGTATATATGTTGAACGTATTTTGAAGAATGCTGAAGGTGATATTGATCATACGTATGGAGTCCACTATGATACCAAAACTGATAAATGGACAATTGGTAATACACCCATCACAATTAAAGGAGACGATATAATTATTAAAGGTGTCACGTATAAAGGGACTCCAGGATTATATGATCTGCTTATTATGAATGAACCCGACTTAAGTCTAGTAAAGTCAACAGATAGAAAAAATATAGAACTATTTTAGAGGCTACGAATGTAGTAAGGCGAGATTATGACATAAGTGCACAGATTCGAGGAAGCCGCAGCAAAAGTATACACAAATAATCAAACCCTTGCTGTCATCATCACCCACCACAACCAAGGGAGGAGGTGGAGCTATGTTTTTTAAGGAATTAACAAACAGACCCATTGAATATAAATATTGGAATGATATACATGAACTAATTCGTGATCTGGAAGTATTGTGGGCAGAAAAATTAGCGGGAAACACAGGTGTTGTAAATGACATAATATCAATTGTAGAAGAACTATATGAAGATGGATACATTGAAAAACCGAACAACCGCTTTTTAAACAATATAAATGAGAATGCATTGATGTCGACATGTCACAACTAAAATCCCCTTGACAAATTTGGACGTTCATATGTCCAGTATCAATTAAAGAAACTAGCCCCTCAGTTTAAACAGATTGATGCTAATCAATTTGATATTGAGAATAAGAGACTCAGCAATGTGGCCAATCCCATAGATCCTCAAGATGTCATCACTAGGCAATATTATGTATCAACAAGGTTCGATTTGGATGGAAATCGTTTGACACAGTTGGGTGACCCTGAAGAAGATGGTGATGCTATAAATAAAGGATACCTTGATTTCTGTTTACAAGCAGTTCGGAACACTTTCAAAGGAAACGCCAACGCTTATCTAGCGCTGGAGGAAAAACTACATCAACTTAAAGAAATTGTGAATAAATTAGCACCATGTCCAAATTACAACTCGTCAACGAATTGCACAAACCTGCACGAAAAAATTTTAAACGAAGGCGAACAATAATTAGAGGTTTTGATGATCTTTGGCAAGCAGATTTAGCTGAATTTAACACATATGCCAAACAAAATAAGGGTTATAAGTATATATTAGTGGTCATCGACTGTTTTCGAAATACTTATGGACTAAAGGATTAAAACGAAAACAGGTCAAGAAGTTACCAAGGCCGTGCAAACAATCTTTGAAAAGGTCGGAAACCTACCAATTTGCAGACAGATGCAGGAAAAGAATTCTACAATGCGCATTTTACTAAACTAATGCATCGTTATGGAGTCAATCATTACTCTACCTATAGCACAAAGAAGGCTGCAATTGCTGAACGTGTTATCAGAACCATTAAAGGTGCTCTATATAAGTCATTCAGCCTGCAAGGTAAATATAAATGGATTGATACAATTGATACCATAACGATGGATTATAACAATCGTAAGCATAGAACTATTAGAATGAAGCCCAAAGATGTTGGTAATCATACAAAGCTAGAGGCTTACACTAACATAAAAATATTCGATGGAATCGATATTCTGTGGGTGACATAGTACGAATCAGTAAATTTAAAATATTTTCGCCAAAGGATACACACCCAATTGGTCTAGTGAACTATTTAAGATTGTGAAAGTTTGCATTACTAACCCCACTACGTACATGCTTGAAGACATGAAGGAAATCCTGTACTGGGAGGGTTTTATGAACATGAATTACAAAAAACAAAGTATCCTGATGTATATCTAGTAGAAAAGTGCTTCGCTCCAAGAATAATAAGTTATTCGTAAAATGGTGGGGATTGGATGAAAGATCATGGATCAATAAGGATGATATTGTTTTATAACATTTAACCTGTACTTTGTGAAACAAATTACTTATATTAGTATATATATATATAGTTTGTAGAAAAGGATGTAGCTCTTAGATGAAATAAAACACACACAAAATAATAGTATTTTATTTTTAAATATTACATTTATTTTAAAATTTCATTATCTTATAAAGTGAACCTAAAGTACTTATATAATCACTTAAATTACTGGATGGCCATATACCCGAATCTGGCCCACACCTCCATCCCAAACAGGAATTTGAATTTGTTTCACCTTTATTGATGTTGTCTAGTATCCAGTAATAAATTTTGTGGTGCTCATCGTTTTCCCACGGTTGAAACTTATAGTTGATATTTTGTTCTAATAATATTTCAATCAAAATATCGAGGCACTTGTAGTTAGCATAATATGTCGATTTCTCAATACATTCAGTTATAATAAATACAGTGTCCTTGTAAGCAATATTTTCTAACGTAGATTTAACATTTGTTGAATCATGAACCCTTAATAAATCATATAGATACATTTTAAGCGGTATGTCACCAAGTACACTCATATCGTCTAAGATCCTATCTACTTTATCAAAAGTTAATGAATTGTAGCCTTTATCGGTACACAATTTCATAAAACTTTTAATGGTATCGTCTAATTTAATTTTTTATCAAATAATGTCCTAATAATAATTTCATTTGCACACTTTGAGTTTATAGCACACCAGTAAAACACTCATCGGGAATAACAATATTTTGTAATATATTCAGTATAAATGTATAGTTTTCAGGAGAGGTCAAAGAACGCTTCAGGTACTTTTTGTATATTTGATCACTACTGCACTGCAGCTCTTCCTGCAAGTTGACTTGAAGACTGCTCATTGTTTACTGAAAGTTATACCCCATGGTCTAGTATCAGTGAAATCAAAATTTACTAAGCGTTTATCGTCATAAGGATTGAGTATGACTTTATTTTGTTTAATGGTAAACACATCATGTTTCTTTGACCTTATGAGATGTTGATAGCGCCTTATTACGCTACCATCAAACAGGACCTGTTTATAATCATTAATCGTGATCTGCCTCACGCTTGCTTGCGTAGAACCCTTTGATTTTTTTACAACCTTTTCATCAACCGTGTAAGCATACATTTTTGCACGAAGTCCTACAAATTCAACCATAATTTCGCCATGGTTTTCATCTTTCATTAAGCCGGGGACCTTTTGTTTACTAATGGGAGTCCAAAGATGTTGTCGGGACTATAATCAGATGTATCGAATTTATCAATGTCCTCTTTAATACATTGATAGATATCGGGAACCGAAAAGGCGTATATGAGACTATCCGTATCCGTGTACAAGAGCTTAGCATTATTATGGAACTTGGGTAGCGTGTAGCCGTAATGAAAATTATATAAAAAGTTTTTGAAACGTCTAAAACACTGAATCCTGCATATATAGGTTTATTGAAATATACTTCAAGCTTATTCATTTGAATGATAAGCATATCATTGTCAAATATTGTACAACTATGAAAATTTGGTTTTGATATGTAACGAGCACCATAGCGACCCTCCCATTTCGTTACTAACGTATGTCCTTATGTTTACGTACATTTTCCATCAGCTTCCCGAAAACACTATTAATCATTAATTTATAGAAATTTTATCGAATTCATTTTGAGATTGCTGACGCATGGCTGTATTTAAATCTATATATTTTTTAACCACGGAGACTGTTTAAAACGTAATATACGGTGTACTTTTACCAACTTCAATCCATATTTTAAATATACTTTTAAATTTCTGTAATGAATTACATAATTACGTTTTGGATACAAGGTAAGCAGTAATTTTTTCATTTTGGAATCAGAGCGGGTGGAACCATATGTTCGGGTGCTAGCGGTAGATCACTGTGACTCTCATGTAATTCTATAGGATAGTCTAAATCACACTCGACTATATAACCAATTTCCGAATCATCAGGATGGTTTATTAAATCTAAAGTTTCAAAATTAGCTTCATCAACAAAGAAAAATCGCCAAATGGTAGAAATTCTGACATGGTGGCTCCATATAAATTATTCACGTCGTAGTACATTAAATACACACTTTCAGAGGTAGGATCAAATTTTTCCTCCATGTACTTATTGTTAGCTTTAGCATACCGATTTGAACATTGAGCTACACCACCTCTAATCCCTCTTTCAATAAACATTACATATCAATGTCTGTAAATAATTCTAACTTTACTTGTGTAATTTTAAGCATAGCATCGAATGCTAAACCGGGAGCTGTATAATAGTGCAGAGGATCAAGCTCGTAAGTACTTATACAAGTTTGCCGAAAGTTCTCGAAAATATCCGCTAAAAGTAGAACGTCTGTTTTAGATACAAATCCGAGTATTCCCTAACGATTTAATACTAAATTTGTTCCAAACGTTAACCGCATGCTCAAAACTCTCATCACTGATTCCTCATTATTAAGATGACTGAAAAATGCTTCTTTAGGAGGAGCGTGGTCTCGTTTAATTTCTCCCAGTATCAATATACTCATAAGGAAACACACCTTTGCGAACTAGTAAAGAAAATTCTTCTTCATTGTTACATTTAGCTCGGGTAATAACTTTTTACTATTTTCCAAATAGTTTGATAACTTTTCAATACTACTACTCATAAATCTGAAAGAGTCAATAAATCTAAACTTAATTTTACTACCTTCTATTACTTTTGTGAAAGAGATATATCTTTCTTTGTTTATGGGTAGGAGTGAAATCGTACCGGGAATAGTAGCCAATTCTCTAATGACGAAATGGCTATCATAACCTGACAAATTATGAAACACAACCGGTAAGATGTGAGAGTCTTTATAGTTTAGGTTACAATTCTGATGTGATGCTCCTCGAAATGCTCCGGTGAAATGGTTATGGTCTCTGACCTTTATATCATTATCTGTAAATGGTTTTTCGCAAATGTGACAAATCGTGTGCTTTCAAAGTGTTCAACCTGATTGGGAGTTAAAGTACCCATAGGAATTATTTTATTAATGATTTCGGTGCTCCAATGTGCAATACTTTGAAGCTCTTTAACAAACCATTGAATGCAATCATTTCCTCTATAAAGCCTAAATCGAGATAAAGAATCATTGTATGAACACTTTAAGTAGTAAGCAATGCTAAAGGGTATATGTTTGGAATGAAATAGAGTATTACCCCAAGTGATGTTAAATTTGTACACTTTTCTAAAATACTTTCTAAATCCGCATAAATTACAAACGGTGCCTTTTCCTGAAATGCGAAATTTTTGAACTGCAGGAACATCTCCGCTTCGGTAGGCATCCTGACTGAACATTGATTAAGTTGATGGCAGAGAGTGACATGTTTTTGTAGAAGGTGATCTGAAGAAAAGTGATTCAAGCATTGATAACAAATAAACTTCTTGTGCCCCTACTCGATAGTTGTTTAGAAAAAGAGCTGACATATTTTTAATCCACGCGAAATGATAAACAGTATAATTTTTGTATTAATAGCATCAGCAGTAGAACCCGCAGAATGATAATTAGGCGAAAGTACTAAAAGATTTATAGGTTCCTGACACTATTTTCTTGATTTACACTTAATACTAGCGGTAATACACCTTTCCCTGAATACAAAACAAATTAATGGAGAGGTTGTTTAATTTTTCAAATTTTTTACATCATCTATTTTAATGGGAAAGGAAATTGAACCATAATTCAAAACATCTCTAAAATGAGGATAACTGTAAACTCTATCTGAATGAAGTTGCACTGGGTATAATGCCGAAACAACGGCCCACAGGAAGCAGTACTCGTCATCGTTCTTAACATTCACTACCGCATGCTTTACTGCTATGAAGTAAGGAACTTTAACGTAAGTCGAAAGGCCACCTCTAAATGGAGTATAGCTATTAATATTCACCTTTAAATGTAAAACTTCATGTAATGCCCAACCAGAATCCCTTTCGGAAAACTCCTCTAACTTTTTTTGTAATTTGTAATAAACGTTATTGTTATACCACTCACGCAAATTGGTGGTAATATCGATGACATAATTTTTATGGCAAATGTCTTCAACTCAATAACATGATTTTGAGGTTGCATGAAATTGCAGACTAAAATGACATTGACCTTTAGCATCGTTTGTCTTAGCATTACTTTAACCTTTCGCGCAAAACTATTGTATGCATTTTGTAAAAAAATAAGAGGGTCCTTGATGTTTGCTATATTGACTATAATTCCAGTAAGTAACCTACCATTGAAACATGAATCTAGAGAGTACCAACTTAATTTGCGTGTACGCTTTTAGTAACATTTCCACTACCTGTTTTCTCTGAAGCGCTCTTTAACTGTTTAACTCTTATAAGATAACACTTTAGCAATGATAAATTACTTTCGAGTTTAAGCAAATTTTCGCATGTCTCTAAATAAATTTTATTTTGAATTATATCTGCAATAGCTTAATATTAGTGTTAATTATACGGATGTGCTTTACAAATTCATTTTGGTTTTCAACAATGGAATAATATTTTGTTAAATTAACAATATCACTACTGTTGGGTATACCGTTACTCATAGTTACCTTCAAAACTGTATCCAACACTGCAAGAAAATATGAAGCACACGATTATATAGTAATGGAAACAAATATTATATTTATTTGATATGTAAAATTAAAAATTTAAGTAACTATAGAAGTACTTTAGGTATACAATTGCAATTCTAGTCGTGAGTGCAATATACTGACTGGTACAAAACTGCTCTTTATCTCCTTATATAGTAATATAAACCTAGCATTCAAGGTCAAAACTGCTTATAACTTGTTGCAAGAGCTTCAGTGTGCATAGATTGCATTTTGTAGCGTTTACTGGGAACATATATTAACCTTGACATCAATACTGTTCTCATGACTCATGCTGCATCACCTTTGCTTGCTCAGGTCATTGTACTAACCACTTCCACTTGTTATCAATTTTGTTAACGTTAACAGATCTATGTGTATATAACGTTAAAGTTTTAATTGAATACTCATTAATTATTCACCATTAGTAATGGCTTCATCCAGTAAACGATCTAAACTTTCACTAAAAAGACAGGCAAAACCTTGTATTTTACATGATGTTTTGGTGCGCCCATCAAATAACACCGCACAACTAGCACCCTTCAAAGAGACCATCCCATCATAAATAACATGACGCAACCAGCACCCTTCGAAGAGAGCATCCCCATCATCTCCATCAGGGATAGTGATGTAGAGGATGAATTTTCGAAGTATTTCGAGAGGTATGTACAATTTTAATTAATTAATATTATAGTTTCCTTTCATTAATTCATAGAGAATTTTTAGTACAAATAAAATTATTCATTTTTTCAGCATAACACCAGCAACCACGGTTATAGCAACACCCCACAACCACCACCGTTGCGAAACCTGCAATATGGAGGAAAAATTTGACTCTTATAGAAGGGCATCTCACACAGCAGGATTATGAGCACGATCCACCGACCCTTCAAGCCTTTAGGGAAACAAGTATTCGGTGGTTGCGAAAGCTTCACAATGACTATTTGAATAGTGAGGTGGTGGGGTGGAGCGAGCGGAAAAACTGGATAAAGAACTGAAGGAGGCTAATCAATATTTAGAGTGTGTGCGGCAAAATATACTAAAGACTGAAAATATATTGCTTACGTTGGAAGGGATGGATGTGTGATGTTTTTGTGGAATTTATTGTATCTTTTCATTATACAAAATAAATGTAAATTGTTTTATATTTTTATTATTTTTCATGAATTATTCATTATCCAAAAATTTTACTACAGCTAAAAATTTGAGTGATAGTCCAAGTTGCGCTAGAAAAGTGAAATTAAAAACATCTGAAGTCTGACTTACTCATGCATAAATTTCTGCATCAAAGTAAAGCAGTCCTTTTGCAAATTTTAATTGCATGTGCGTTACAAATTTTAACTTATAATAAGTTAAGGAAATAATTGAATCCTTGAGTAAGTGCTGAATACAAAATGTTAATTTCAATTAATTTTGTAATTATAGGAAATAATAACTTAAAATACACTAAGAAGGTTATTGCAAAATATCATATATAAAGCATATATAAAGCATATAAAGCATATAAAGAAAGTGTGAAAATATAATACAGTTAAAAGAAAGCTTGCGTTAAATAAAAGTTAAAACAGTTCTCAAATGCATGTAAATCTGAAAACTTTACAGCATGTATTTATGCAACACAAATGACACAATTGCATTCATATATATTTTTACAAATCCTGTTTAAAAGTTGTAATGTAAATTGATGACATAGAAATAGAATGTTCGCTAAATGCTTTCACAGCAAAAAACTGCGTTCATTATCCTACAATGATTATTAACGCTGCACCGAAAATTACAAGTCATGTTTTAAGTGTTGTTTTAAAATTGAATTTGGTAATTTAAAGAGCATTTAGATACATTAAATGGATAAATGGCATGCATATGTTTCTTCTGAGCTTACGTAAGTACAAAAAGGTGTGTTTTAAGTGCTTTTGTTGTTTCAAAATGGAATTGGGCAATTTAAGTGTAATTTTTCATATTTTGGAAAAATTATTACATCAAATGATAGATTACCACTTCTACAACACAACTGCGTTGAAAAAAATTTTTTTCTCGGAATTAGACGAAAAATTTAAATTTTAAGAGCGCATTTTTCTAGGACTTTACTAACTTCCCCACATCCCTCCTACACCTGCCCGGAGGACGTCCTCGTCGACTCGTTTTTATCTCTTTCCATAGATATGTACATACATCTTTTCTTACATCACACACTTTCAAACATACATCACTTTCGTAGTTCAAGTACATGTCTATCGTTTACACAACAATAATTGCAATTATGCATTCCATTCTAGTACAGTACTTGAATATCATATTACAAACCATACTTATAATACTACATGGATGCATTTTTGCAATTGCATGCTTTTACTCATTACGAGTACAATCCATTTAAGTTGAATTGTAATTATGTATATATATGTAAGATGTCTAAAGATTCATTGTGAGCGTTATTATTACTTTATTTCTTGTAAAATCGTTAAAATCTATTTTAGAAAAAACCGTATTACAAATAGTTTACAAATTAGTTACACTATTATTTTATTTTATCATATTTCATATTGGTGCTTGATTTATTTGGGAAAATGCATTCTAATAGTAAAGAGGACCTTCAATTTTTTCCTAATTTTTAGTTCTATCTTTGGCGCTCTTACTTATTGGATATATATACGGAAATTCAGAATTTTGGGTAAAGGATTATCGAGTTGTGATTTATTAAGCAATTTCAGTAGTACTTTCATTGCTAACATGAATTGTTCCATCACATTTTTTATCACATTTTTTTTTGTGTTTTCAAATTTTGGAAACTGCTATAATTGGCGCTCTTACTTATTGGGTATATATACGAAAATTCAGAATTTTGGGTAAAGGATTATCGAGTTGTGATTTATTAAGCAATTTCAGTAGTACTTTAATTGCTAACATGAATTGTTTCATCACATTTTTTATCACATTTTTTTTGTGTTTTCAAATTTTGAAACTGCTATAATTGGCGCTCTTACTTATTGGGTATATATACGAAAATTCAGAATTTTTGGGTAAAGGATTATCGAGTTGTGATTTATTAAGCGATTAACAACGTTCAATTACATATCAAAACTACAAACTTTATCATTAATCATTGAAAATTTTTTTCACATTTTTTAGTTTTGAGAATTTTTGGACTGCTACCTATTGCGCTCTTACTTGTTTAGTATACATGCCAAAAATTGGAATTTTTGGGTAAAGGATTAGTGATTTATAAATAAATATAAATATATAGTTTATGTGTCATTTCTTCCTACATAATTTGTATAATTTAAGTCATGATAAGAAACTCGTTTAATATATATATATCTATATAATTCAATTAAAACCAAACAGAAATTTCACTTTTTTCTTTCTTCTATGCCTACACACACACACTTTATTTTTTCAAATGAAGTGCCTTTTCCTTATGCAATATAACATACATGTAATTACTTATTTACTAAAGCACCTTTTCATGGCACATTCACTGAAGTTGCATCATTTTCTTTTTAGCTCATACAGCTCTAAATCTACCCTCAATTTTTTATTTCCTTGATTAACACCTCGAGCCTTTTCTTTCTCATCAATACTTAATAATTCTTTCTTTCTTTCTCTCCTTATCAATCTTATTACTTTCACCATTTCTAGCAATGAAAAGTTTACTGAATCATGCAATCACGGAGAAGCCTTTTTATTATAAACATGCATCCTTTCAAAACTGCTAACCTCCTCAAAAACTTTCAGATTTCTAAGAATGATTACCTTGCAACTTCTATTTTTAGCTTTTCACCTTGACCTTTATATTTCTAAGAAACCACCGTAAGTCAATAACCTTTGACCTTCAAAACTATTTTTGATTTATGATTACCTTGCAACTTTTAGCTTTGACCTTGACCAACTACATTTTAAATCTCCCGCTTAAAGTTCGACCTTGAAAGAGCTCCAAAGCTTCGATTTCACCACCAGAGGGCGAGTGACTCCAAAAATTTAAATCCCCACCACAAGCATGCTTGAGACGTGGAGCGCGTTCTGGCATAACGAGAAAACTCACTTGACCTTGAAATAAATCCCCATAAGATTTACATGGGTGACCTTGAACTGGTCCAGGATCGGCCTTATATGTCTACTTCCAGCAGCCGCCACCGTTCCGTTTGTTAGCGTAAGCACCGACTTGTTGTTCGTCGACGAAGAGTCCGTCGCGATCGGGCAACCTAAAGTTCAATTCTGTACTGCTATTTAATAGACACGTAAGTTGTAAAGTTATACATTCTGACAATTTACACTCAAACACTACAGACCGTAAATACTTCCGGGCTGAGCTCCAGGAGTTATACTACACTAACACCTAGAGTAGCACGAAGGGTAGATCCATCGTTACTCGCCACCGCAAAGTATACCTAGAGGAACGCAGGGTAACCCCGCCGTATCTCGCCACCACTTGAGGGTGAAGGGTTGTTACAGGGCTGTAAAGACCTACGACCTTTCTCTTAGTATATACAGTAAAGACAGGCCGTCGCCTTCGTTTTCTGGACATTACTGAGACCGCACGAAACTTACACTATTTACAGACAACACGTAATAACCATACACGGTGTCTTTGAATTGCAGAGGAATACCTCCATAACCTGTAGTATCAATTTGTCGTCCACCGAACCATCGTAAATACCTGGTGCACGAACGTTTGTAAATAAATTAGAGCGTACGTAGATTTTGCTATCTTTACGTAAACCTTAGAGTAGTCTTTATATTAAGTATTTTTGTTTCCTAGATTAATTATAAATAATTAAACTTAGAATGAGATCGGTAATTAATTTAGTTAGATAAATTATCTAATTGCCTACATTAAACCGTTTATAAACATAGAAAAACCGTCGAGAGCGTTTACAGACGCGCTTTCGCGTTATTATTTGAGGAGTAGGACATCCCTGCTTCAGCGCTTCAGAGTTACTGACATACAAACACGATATCGATTTTCAAACGATTCAAGTTCAGTGCGCTGGCGCTTCGATCAACCACTGCGTCGAGCATAACACTGCGCTACGTGCATACAGGACCGTAACCTATTGGCCTTTGGTAAGAATAGATTGAACACAACTCTCTTTTGTTTACAGAAGCGACTTCGCACCCAGTGACAAGACGCCGTAAAGGAATTCTCCATAAATACTTTGTTAATTACCATTTATTTTAGTATTGTAAATATTTGTTGAATATACGTGTTAAAAATGCTTTACGAATTTTATTTAAGGGTACAGTGTTAAGCCCATCCATTAATTACTACGAACCACACCGTTTATAAAATAAACCCGATTGAGCAAAGGCAAGATAAAACCGCGCTGTTACCAAACCAGAAGGGCGCAATATAACTATAAGTAAAAGTATAGAACTCATAGCACTTAAAAATAATAGGGGGCAATATAATGTTACTTAAATTATTAATGTCCATTTTGTGGTTAATAGAGTCATGTTTTTGAATATAAAACATTTCCATGAATAACCTTTTATGGTAATTACTAAAGGCCGGATTTTGCCTATATTGCCTGTTTATTTTGCTAATAGATATTGCTATTTTAATAAATTATAAATTCGTTTTCAGAGGTGATGCTCCTACAGACATTTTATTTTGCCTAAAATTGCCTGTTTGAAGGATTTTACCTAAAATTTGCCTGAATTGACATTTATAACTACATACCTTTTTCCGGTATGTGTCGATAATTTTAAATAATTTTTGTTTCGCAATAGAAAATATCGCCTGAAAATAATAGGTACATTATCCATAGCACGTGTTTTTCTAGTGCCTTAAGCGTGAGTCACTAATGACGAGACAACTGATAAGCAAGTTTACTGTCCGGATTTAAAAATAGGTACTAAAATAACAATTACTTCTCATAAAGTAAAATTTTCCAAGAAGTGCTCGATGTTTCCGAACAGAAATCGCATACCGAAGTTGCATTTTGCGTTACGCCATTTGTGTGTGCAACTTTGTGTTAAGCAGTGCAGTTTGTTTAAGTGACCTGTTAATAATTTGTTTTGCCTCTATTTGCATTTCTTTGTAAATATTTGTTGTTGAATAATGCCGAAAGTTAAAGAAAGCCGTAGTTCATATCTAAGGCAATGGATTTCTAAATGACGTTTACACAACTCGGAAAAATTATTTTTTAAAGTCTGCAGTAAAGAGGTAAGTGTACGTTTGCATTTTTAAATACTGAATTTCACTTGCAGTATTAGTTTTTTTGTTTAAGTAACCATTCCATTAATTCTGTTTCTTATTTTAGGTTGCATGTAAAAAAGTATCACGTAGATCAACATTCGCTCTGCCGGGCATGTGAAACGAGCTAAAAATGCTGAGATCTCTAAAAGCAAACACAAACGTTCTGACTATTATGCAAGAAAAATCATTGGAACAGCATACATTTTAAAAGGTCTTTGCATGATTGGTAGCTAATATTCCATGGTCCAAACTATCTAAATTTCAATTTTTAGCAAAATATACTTCAAAAACAATACCGGATGAATCGACACTTCGGAAAAAATTACCTTGAAAATATGTACGACACAGTAAGTACAGAGATAACTTGTTTTAATGTAAAAGACGGTAGTAAATAAAAATTTTTTTCTTAATAAAATCAGGCAATAACAGCCATCCCAGAGGAAGTAGGTGAAAATCCTATTTGGCTTTTGATGAGACACGGACATTAGGGCGGTATGTTGCAAATGTTGTGGTTGGTGGCCTTTCTCAAATGGCACTAAGCTCGTCTTATTTTATCAAAATTTTTGGATGTGCAAATCATGCCTCAATAGCCCGTACGACAAAAGCGGCATTGAGTAAGTCAATTTCAAAACTAACTGTATATATTTAATTTATCTTTCCATTAAATTTCAATAGAAATTTTTGGCCTTCTGAGGACCGAGACGACCGCCTCTTGCTGCTAGTAACAGATGCAGCTTACATGATTAAAGCTGGAAAAGCTTTAATGCTCTTTATGAAAAATGGTACACTTAACGTGCTTAGCCCATGGCATGCATCGTGGGGAAGAAATTAGAAATCTTTTTCCGATGTTAATGCTCTAATTTCAGCAGTTAAGAAAGTTTTTAAAAGAGTAGGTGCGCTACTTTTAAAGTTATGCTTAGACTTCTCTTCCTCCAGCACTCATCACCCGTTGACTTGGTTAGGCGGCTCATATTACAACCAGAATTTTGGGTAGATTAAAAGGTGCACATTCAAATTCTTCTTTGAGTAAATGTTCGATTTATCTATTTTGAAACCGTAATTGTTTTTATTTACTAGGTTGTAGATCACTTGTGCCAGGAAAAGGAAGAATCTGTCAAAGACATAGGCCTAATTCTGAAAGATGCCAAAGCTGCGTTTCAATCTGATTCTGTAGTGCTGATTTAGGTTACATTGGGCATTTTAGACCTTCCAAGAATAATCAAACAATTGGAGGATCCATCTCTATCCCTAACGGAGAGCACGAATTAGTGAATCAAGCTCTATTGAACTTTCCTGGAATCAAAGGAGAAAAAATTCACCAAAAATTGTTATGGTTCTTGAAAAACCCAGGTTGGAAAAATTAACAACATCAAAAATGCCCTTGAGGAATGTGAAATAATGGATAGCTTGTCTCCTAAAGAAATATCCTGTTTTAAATACGCATCACTTCTTGTGATGTGGAACGTTCATTTCAACATAAATACATTTTAAGTGATAGAAGAACGAATTTTACAGAAAATAATTTAGAAATACATAGTAGCGCATTCATTTTACGTGTAAATAAAGAATAGTATAAATGAAACTTGAGAAAATTAGCGATTTTTATTTCTTTGCTATTAATTATTAATAGTATTAACCAGATTGTTTTTGCCTGAAAATGCCTGTTTTGATTTTTTTGCCTAATTTTATGTTTTATTTTGCCTACAAATCCGGCCTTTAGTAATTACTTTCTTGGGCAAGAATTTTTTTGCAATTGAAATTGAAAGAATGCCCTGTTTGTAAGTAATGATTGCAAAGGGCGGTATCATTACGTTTAATTTTGATAGAATAACGGTGTTGGCTAATACGTTTTTTCAAAAATTGTGACGTTTGTCCAATATATGATTTAGAGCAGTCATTACATTCAATTTTGTAAATTAAATTTGTTTTATCGTCATCTGGTATCCTAGTTTTAAGTTTGGTGTGAAAATAATTGATGGTATTGAAATTTTTAAACGTTATGACAGAATTATCGGATCATTTGTTTTTCATGGACACCTAAATGGTGAATCTTATTTAAACTTCTTACAAAATGACTTGCCCAATCTTTTAGAAGACATTCCCCTTGACATGAGAGCATCCCTGTGGTATCAACATGATGGATGTCCTTCACACTATTCCCGAAGAGTCCGTGATTTCTTAAATGTTAGATACCCAAATCGCTGGATGGGAAGGAGTAGTTTGTTTCCGTGGCCACCTAGATCCCCGGATTTAACTGTATTAGATTTCTACTTGTGGGGAAGAATAAAAGATATTGTTTACGAAACGAGACCAACCACCCGAGAGGACATGATTCACCGAATTGAAATTGCAAAAATTCGATTCCACGAGACGAAATCGAAACAGCTGTTTCCAGTACAAGAAGAAGAATTAATAGTTGTATTTTACAAAACGGCCGTCAATTTGAACATTTATAGCTTTTCACTTGTTTTTAACAGTTGTTCATGATTTTTACCATTCTATTAAAAGTTTCTTAAACAAAAATCAATCATTACTTTGATATCGTTGTTATGGCCCGTTGGCCTCTAAACACGCTCCAAATTTTGCAATTTGCTTAGTTTGGACTAGTCCTAAGCCTAGATAGAGTGTGAAGGAGGCACAGACTATGATAAATGCAGATTCCTCATTACTAATCCAACCTATACACCTTAAGAAACCATAGCAACAATCAATTATTAAATTAAACGGTTAAAAAGTCTTCTTTTCGCGATAACTCTGGAACAAATAAAGATATCAAATTGCGTTATTTACGTTTTTTGTTACAAATTTAAGCTACTTTCCGCTTATGATGTCATAATTGTACCGTATGATTTAATTTTTCTGAATAAAATCAAAAATACTGGTATTATTACAAATTGCGCCCTCTAACAATTTTATTATGAGCTATCGCGTACCAATGGATGCGACAGTTAAAAGTACTTACCTTTACCTTTTTCTTCTAAACAAGCCTAGGTTTACTACAATCGGATAAGTCGTTTAAAAATAACAGCGATTTAAATGATTACACATTTAATAGCTTCCCCCACTCTTATTAAGGTCGGTACGCCAATGAGCCTTAGACCAAAATGATGCAGAATTGTCTAAGCTTTCTAACGATGTTACCAAAGGTATGCCTTAATGTGGGAATTTTCGGAGAAATTTATAATTTTATTTTTTAATTTTCAATTGCGCCCCCTTGCGATGAATTACGGAACTTAAACATAATTTCCAGAATTTTCTCGTGGCGACTTTTATAATGAATTTTTTTTCTCCACTTTTTATATCCACTAGTTTCTGAAATATGGCCGGTGGCCAGCCTTAATGAAACACCCTGTATATATATATATATATATATATATATATATATATATATATATATATATATATATATATATATATATATATTCATATAATATTTTACGTTGTGCTAGAAAGTTTCCTAAGGTATGGTACTAACGCACAATAGAAACTGACCTTTTAGTTTTCAGGTACTGTTTAACGAATTCAAGGTCTAAGGCAGATGTACGACTACTTTTATATTTTCGTTGTGTATTTCACTCAGTATTCATTTGCTTTTCGGAGTAAATACACGTTTCATAAAGTTATAAGTATTAATTTTTTTCACTAAAGGTGTTTTTACCAGTGTAAATTATTTCTAACACTATTAATTTTTATTAAAGTGAATATTAATAATAGTGCAGATCAGCATAATGCAGAAGGTATTTATATATAATTAATAATTTTATTATTATTTTATTAATTTTTTTTAGATATTATTAAGAAATTAGGTAATCTTGAATAATTGGTTCTAAACGTTTACTGTGCTATACATTTCCAAATTAACGGTTAACAAAATATTTTAAAAACATATATTTTTAATTTTTCGGACATTTTTCGATAAAATATAACAATTATATATTGTCAATCATACTACATTTTTTCTGTAAAAATTCTTTTAATTCTTAATTATTCGATTCTTTATAATAGGAGGAAGAACAAGGTGCTGTAGATTCTACAGAAAATGTATGTTGTATCTGTGAACTAGATGAAGATATAAATGTGCCAAGTACCTCAACGCAAGTTCAGGAAAAATTGACTGAAGTGACTCGGTGACTACCTACATTGAAAACAACAGCAATAAATTTAAAAAATACTCAACTTCTTAGATTTCTTAATAGCGGAAAAAAAGTATTTGTGCATTCCAGTTGTCGGAAACGCTTTACTGAGCGTAAAAGTATTTCAGCTGAAATGAAAAAAGCTGAACTCTACGAAAAAAAAATCTCTCAGCCCACCTAAATTAAAGTTAAGAAAATCTTCAAATTCCTCTATTGATTGGGAACAAAATTGTTTTATTTGTACTGAATCATTATTTGCTGAAAGAAAAGTCAAACAGCATCAAAATATCTCTGTTGTTACTTCCCATCATACGAAAGATAAATTATTGGACGCTATCAAGAATAGAAGAGATGAGTTTTCGCGATCTCTTCTTTTGAGAATTAATTCAGCGAATGATTTGAGATCCGTGAGCGCAAAATACCATCGAACTTGTTATGCAGATATTTTCAAATAGAATAATACACCTGTAAAAACAATTGATCCACGAATTACTAATACAAATGACGCTATGGACCGCATTATAGATTATGTTAGTGATCACCCGGATTGTCAGTTTTCTTTAAAAGAGCTGATGGATGTTGTAGCTGATAAACCGCCTGCTCCTAAAACGATTAAACGTCGATTAGAGGAACATTTTGAAGAAAATCTTGTCGTGTCAAATTATCAAGGACTGTCTACTCTTTTTTGTTTCAAGAAAAAACATCATGAAATTTTGAATAAATCTTTTGAAGAGTTTAATTTGGAGAATGAAGATGAAAATATTAGAAAAATCAAGGAGGTTGCAGATTTAATCCACTCAGACATTTGTAAAAAAATATTAATCAATGATAATTATCCTGCTAGTGATAATATGTTTTCTGAATCAGAATTGATAGATGTGATTCCTCAATCATTAAAATTATTACTTAGTGAAATTACAGAAAAGAATAAAAGGAAAAAAAATATTGATAATAAACTCGACAAAAAAACACATAATCTTGGGGGAATTAGTATTGTAACTCCGGCGAATTCAATACAACCTCGGCAAGCTTTTCCACGATTAAAAACTATACCTTCGGAACAAGATACTGCTGAGATAGGAGACATAAGAATTGAACCATAACTTTTGGCACAGTATGGCCCAATCTTAAGGGAACTTATTGGAAAAGAAAAAGGTTCTCATAAATATTTAAGTCATCAAATTCAAGATGAAGTTATATCATTGCTAGAACATAAAGTTGAAGAAGATATTATTCGAGAGATAACGAATGCACCTTTTTTCTCTATAATTGTAGATAGCACACAAGGCGTTTCAAAAGTTGACCAATTATCTCCCATATTTCGCTATGTTAAGATTTTGAATAACGAAAACAGTGTTCCGTGTGACATAAAAATTGTGGAATCATTCATGGGTTTTCATGAAATTGTTAGTCAAGCTAATTACGTTACGTATCTTGCTAGAAAGCCGGACGAAGTCATATAGGCTTTATATGCCCCTGCGAACTTTTTCGGTGGTCTGTATGTACGTATGTGATTTAGCAAAGTACAGGTCGCAATTTTTAAAATATCGAGCTGAAATTTGGCATAGAGGTAAAGTTAGGGGGTGGCACGATCTCTATTGTTGGGCGTTAAAATCGGGCTAGGGCCTCGCCCGTTTTTTGGGGCCCACAAGTTTCATCCTAGCTCCGAAACAGTTGTTCGGAGCGAAAAATGGTAAATCTACGGAAGGTAGGTCTCGATGAGAACAAATTTCCGTTCATAGGTCATATACGGACCTATCGTTTTCGAGATATTGCAGTTTTTCTATTTAAACGTTGTTTTTTTCAAATATCTTCGAACGTGACCGTTTTACCGGAAAAAGGTATACTAGACAAATTGTAGATCTTTACCTAGCGCATCTTTTACATCCTAACACTTATAACCCTACTATGCGCCGTTATTGAGATATTTGCAATTAAATGTGAAAAAAAATGCAAAACCTCCATTTAGATTATAAAGATGATTAGCGGACCGAGGTCTAAATGGAGCGTGGCTGAGTTGGTTAAGGTGCCTGCCAAGCCGTTTTGTAGTAACAACGGCTAGAGGGTGTCATAGGTTCGAATCCTGCTGTGAAAAACTTTTTTTTATTATTTTTTTTAATTTTCAAAATTTCGTAGAAATTAAACGGATGTCCTGAACATAAAAAGTGACGGGATCTTTTTTGAATTTCTAATTGAATTGCATCACGGACAAAAATATTCCAACACCGAACTAAGCTTAGGGGATTAAATTATTATAAATAATATTAATAAATAAACGCGTACCCGTGTTTGACAGTGACAGGTGTTAGACACTACTTATTTATTTTGGGATTTCAGACGATTGTAAGGGTTTTAACTGGTGTCCCGGCTTTCTAACTAAGTGATGGTTTAGGATTGCTTTAAAATTCAAAATCTAATTAAGAAACGGACTCGAAGGATTTGAATCGCACTCGCACGTGCAGTAATGCAGTTTTGGGGCACGTCCGGCTTTCTAATTAAGTGATGGTGCCACACCATTGCCTTAAAAATTGTTTCAAACTTGACAAAAAGTGGCTAGCTTCAGAAGCCCCGAAGGGATCTTAATTGCACATTCGAGGTTGGCCACGTATTAAGAGTGACGCGTATCATCAGAGAGGGCCAGAAGGGCTCCATTTAGCCCCCCGCAGGGGCGAGATGACTATTGAAGAAGAAAAAATACATATCTTTCCTGTATCGTACTGAAAAATGATACACTTTCAATGGAAGAGGAAACTGCATCATTAATTATTAAATTTAAAGAATGATTTGCACAAGGAACAAAAAATGCTCCCTGATTTAATTGAATGAAGAATACGTGCTTGAATTCCGGAATTTTTTCCACGCATACTAGCGTCGTTATCGTAACCTTGGCCTCTAAGTTCGAGCAGAGGTAAAATTTAAGGTATCCAATTTTTCTAATATGCTTTCTGTTAAATCAGATCCGGTAGTGTCGTTACCAGGAAGGAATTCTAGAAAATGTTGCCGCGGTTCAAATTTGTTTGTTTGTTCATTATTGTGACAGAATCTTATTATTATGGTAAGCTGTTCAATATGACTTTTATCGGGAGTGTAATCTAAAATTATACTATAGTATTTTGTTCTCCTTGCAAGTTTTAGAATTTGAATCTGAAGTGAATGTGCTAGGTCGTCGATTAAATCGTTTTGAATATCTTTGCTTAGAAAATGAACATGTGTTTATTCGTTTTTAATTGTACGTAAACGTTCCTTAATAAAAGGGTCAAATTTGCCAAATAATTCAATAAGTTTTAAGAAGTTTCCATTATTATCAGTAAAAATCTGATCAGAATCGCCTCTAAATGCTAAATTTTGTGATGCCAAATATTGAACTACTGACATTAATCTTTCTAAAACATCAGTCCAGTGTAGCCTCTCTATATCTATGATCTTTAAATTTTCTGCGTTAATAGTTTGGTTAACATTTAACCTTATGCTTAATTCTTTCCAAGTTCGGAAGTTTTTTAAATGTTTGACACTTTTTTCGTGCATGTCTAAAGTACGACCTAAATGTTTCCAATCAGAGTTTCCAGTACAAGCCCATCTAGACTTATCTGACGAAAATAATTTGCAAGAAGGACAAAATACAGCATTTTGTTGCAATGAATAAATAAGCCACGATCGTTTAATTATTTCACCGTTTGTCAAAACTCTGTTGTAAAATTTCACTAAAAATCGACGCTCAGATGTTTGAGGAAATAAATGTTCATCGTGCACCTGTACGGGTCCATTTTTTACTATTACTTCTCTATTTATATTAGTCAAAGGGTCGGGCCAGAACACAGGATCATCTAACACAGGTGTGGCCAAACCTTTATCCCATAGGGGTGTAAAATATAGTCTGCGGGCGACTATGAATATGAGCAAACAATTTCTGGATTTTTTACATTTTTCATAGATATTTTAATAAATAATTAACAAGAATTTCACTTATAAAATATTATGGCAAATAAAGAAAACAAATAATTATATATTTGTTATTTTATTAAATTAAAAAAAATTACAATGTAAAGAAATAAACACACAGGCACATTTTAGCAAATAAAGAAAAAAATAATAATTAATTACACGGACACATAGACACAAACGCACAGACACACATACAAACAGACACACGGTCACACGGATACATAGACACACATACACACAGACCACAGACACATTCATTGGGATAAATACAAATAGTATGTGTACGTTGCACAGACACTTTATTATTGTAAGAATAAATTATCAAATTAAGATTTTCAAACTTTAATATAAGTCAGAGCAAGTTGTACAACTTTAGCTTCGCGGGCTACTTTTAAATCCTTTACGGTAGACCGGTCGATTAAGTGATTTCCATAATTAACAATTTTTTATGATGAACCAGATAAATAGACTGGTTGGTAAAAGAGTAAATGTAAATAACGGATTAGTTCACACGATTATACACCTTTCTTATTCTTATACAAGACATTTATGCTAAAAGGGAAGAGGGCGTCTAGTTTTCCTAAGCACGGGCGGTGGACTAAGAAGCACGTTCCGCGTTATAAGCGTTTTGAATTATTCTGTGTGCACAGTACGTGATTAACATAATTGCTTCTTTCGCTTATGAACTATTTATTAACCGAAATTGATTTTTAACGGATTACTTATAGGACTGGGTAATTTATAATAAATTTAGAGTAAAACCTCTCAATAACGGACAGCTATGGGGTAGATTGTTGTCCGTTATATTGAGGGTTGAATTTAATTGCTTAAAAATGTTATATTTTGAATAAAATTTATTTATTACATAATATATTACATAGTATTTACATTCTTTTTCTGAAATGTTGATCAAGAGTCGTTTGCTTTTTATATTGAACTTTCTGTTTTATAATTTGGTAATCTACTCAGCAGAAAACTTCGCTTACTTTTTGAGTCGCTATTAAATCATCAGATAAAATAAAATGCACTTTACCTGAGTTCAAAGAAAAACAAATGAAGGAAACTACATTAAAATTATTTATGTACCGTACCTACAATTTAAGTAAACATCTATTGATTAACAGGTCATTAAGATAAACTTGTATCTGTAACTATTGAAATTACAAACTTCTCTGAATCATTCAAAACCACATTTTTTCAATTTCTTGATTTAACATTGACTGAATGTACTTAAGAACGGTATCTAATTGTTTGATTTAAATATGGCGGTTTGTTTGTACAGATGATGTTATGATCCAATGAAGCAGCGTGCAGTGTAGATTTCTTATTTGTTCCATACATATTTAAACCAATTTGCGTTCGGTAGTTTGAGATATTAGCAAAAGCCCGTATGTAACAGGATTTTTCCACCCTCTCAATTCAGCTAGAATCAGCTTTGGTTAGACAAGGACCATAATGTACGTCCGTCTGCATAGTTAAAATGACGAGTGCATCGCAAAGGTTAATTTTTAAGTCAATTGACAGAATGTAACGGTGCGGAAATAATTGTTTTAAACTGGCCTTTTTTTATGCCCCTCAAGCCTTGATGGCCGGTGCGACCGCCTCATCCGCAACACCCTCGGTACGCCACTGTTTCAATAACCATTTTCAGCAAGTTACAGGAACACTTTAGGAACTGTTTAAAAGTTGTAAGAAATAGCAAACGCTTTAAATGACATATGGTTTTTAAGTGAGACTGTGAGATTAAATTTACAAACATTACGAATAATGCAAGAATGCAACTTTTCTTTTATTGCTGATCGCTAAAGGAACGTCATACATAAACAATAAAAAAGATTTTAAAGTATTCTATAATACTAAACATGGTGACTGGACAAAATTGACCTGCGGCATCGGCAAACTGTTTTAACTATTTTAATCCTTATTGTTAAATTTGTATTTGAGTATTTTTCAATGAACACTTGTTGCCATAAAACTGTCATTGCTTTGTAAACGTATGAGTTGGTTTTGGCAAACGTAATAAAACGTAAAAGAAAGCCTTTGTACCAAGTAACATTATGTAAATGTAAATAACGAAAAAAACTTGCAAACCACGTTACTACTTTTCTTCGCCAGTTTACTTTTGCATTACGAATCATAAAAAAAATTAATCTTTGGTGATTGTTGGCGTTGACGAATGGCGCCTGGGGCTATTGTCCATACTGCCCACCTCTAACGCCGGGCCTGGATATTGTTTAAATAGTGTATATTTGTATTTAAGTAGGGGGAAGTCCCGTAACGCCGGACGGCACCTACTACCGGACACTCCTGGTAACTATACAGCGAAACGCATTAGGCATGATCATAGCAACAAGGGTTGCGGGGGTAGGGACGCAGGTTCACGCGCCAGAGTTTGTCAGTGACGCACAGTCTCGCGCCACGACCCGCGGTTCGTTGATTTTGGCGCGACAACATTGCATCACCTAAGTTTTACGTAAGTATTACTAAAATTTATTTTCGGTATTTTTGTTTGTTTCATGTAATTTAATTACCGGTTGTTAATTAAGGTCCGGGAAATAAGACAATTTTAAATGGTTAAATGGTTAAATTTGACATCACAGTAGTAAAATACTGTCCTGTGGTACCGGACACCAAGTAATCCCCTAATACCGGACAGTTATTTTATTTTCTATTCAACGTTATTTACCCTAAAAAGAAAGCCAATTGGGACCAGAAGAAGCTTAAAACTGCTTTGGATAAGGTTTTATCGAATGAGCTGAGTTTGAGAGAAGCATCAATGCGCTACAATATCCCAAAAAGCACTCTACATGATAAAACGCTGGCGATAAAACGTGGAACTGAAATTTAATTGCAACCAAAACTCGGTGGATTCACAAACACTTTCTCATCCGAATACGAACAAGTTTTAGTGGACCATGTTAAGGATTTATCAAACAGATGCCTGCCACTCATGAAGAAGGAGTTCCTGAAATTGGCTTTTGACTTGGCTGAAGCTATGAAGATACCACATCGCTTTAACAAGGAGAAAGGTGCTGCAGGTAAACATTTTTACTATGATTTTATGCAGAGACACCCTGATATTTCATTGAGAACACCAGAGTCTACCAGCATGATGCGAGCTGTGGGTTTCAATAAACCACAAGTGCATCTTTTCTATGACAACATCTGGACGCTGATGGAAAAGTATAAATTTTTGCCCTCTAAAATTTATAATTGCGATGAAACTGGTGTTAGCTGTGTCCATAAGCATCAGAAAGTTCTTGCTCCAAAGGCTGTTCGTCAAGTGGGGAAGCTCACTTCTGCTGAGAGAGGCAACAATATAACAGTCTTGTTTTGTATGAGTGCTAATGGGCATTTCATACCCCCATTTTTTGTATTCCCAAGACAAAGAATGAATGACCGACTCATGATTGGTGCTCCTGCTGAAAGCGTAGGCGTAGCTCAACCAAAAGGCTGGATGAACAGCGACTTCTTCCTACAATGGTTGCAATTATTCGCAAAACATTCGCATCCGACACAGGAGAACCCAGTGCTTCTTTTATTGGACGGACATTGCAGTCACAAAACACTGGCGGTCATTGATTTTTGCCCAGAAAATAATATCCATCTGATAACTTCACCGCCGCACACCACCCACAAGTTACAACCACTGGACAGAACGTTTATGAAGCCATTCAAAGATTCTTACAATCAAAGATGCGAAATGTGGATGAGAGCTAACCCTGGGTCTCGGATAACCGACTACGATATCACAGCGTTAGTCAATGAAGCATTTACTAAAGTGGCCAGACTGGATATTGCAGCATCAGGATTCAAATGCACAGGAGTTCATCCATTTGATCGGAATATATTTTCTGACTTAGATTATTTGGCTGCGGACATGACTAACATACCATTAGAAGAACCAGAGACGCGACAGGAAACTGAGGAAGTTCCAGTACCTAACAGTGATTTAGCACAGACTACTGCTGCTACTGAGTCAGTTGATCATGCTGCCCCCGAAGAAACAGCAGAAGAACCTGTTTCAAAACACTCCAACGAACCAATAACATCAAGTCCCCAACCGTCGACAAGCTTTGATGTTGTCCAGTTTATTCACAAACTGTCACCGATTCCAGATGCAGCTGCAAAGCGTTCAGTAGCCCGAAAAAGAAAGAAGTGAAATTCTAACATCATCACCATATAAAACCGCTGTTGAAGAAACAGAGAATGACAAAAAGCTGAAAGAAAGGAAGAAAGGAATTAGTAACACATTTAAAGGAAAGTTGGCCAAAGGTTTGAACGTTAAAGGAAGAGGTGCAAATAAAACAAAGAAGAAAGAACCACTGACTCAAACGACTAATACAGCTAAAACTACTTGTGTAGTATGTTTAGAAGACCATGACGAAGACTGGATACAGTGTGGTAGTTGCCATGGATGGGCACATGAACCATGCGCAGATATTCCTGAGTGTACGGATACGTGTCTGCGATCGATGTCACATGTTCTGATTATGTCCGGAACTAGGGGTTCGAAGGGAAGTGTGTCCGGTACTAGGTGCCATCCATAAAGATTGTTTTTTTTTACCAAAGTTTATGAAGAGTTTCTATATAATTTTATTACTGAAGTTGTATTTTTGTTACTTTTAACTTGTTTTATACTTTATTAAGTTAAGTAATTAAGAAATAAAGTTACATTTTTCCTATTACTTTTTTTTTTTTCCTTTTATCCTTAGGTGGCCGGCACTAGGGGACTTCCCCCTAATACAATTAATCTAATTTACTAAGCTTACAGTTATCTTCGTCGTAGCAGTATTATCTATTAAAATTGTTAAAGATGTTAAAAACAAATTTGTGAAATTTGTAAAATTGATTTTTTTTTTGGTTTAAATGGTGTATTTTTGCATTTAAGTTACACAAATCCCAAAATTAATTTTTAAATGAATTTTCCTTTCTTTACAAATTTAAATATTTCATTCTAATGAATGTTCGTTGGAAGAAAAAGGTCTTTAAAATTTCGTATTACTAAATTAAACATGCTGCCACTGTTTATTTACAGCGGGAGGGAACGAGTCACACACACGTTTGCTGATTGAGGTGACCCTGACAGTATAAAGTCCCTGTCCAGTGGCCTATTCCTATCTTTACTTTAGCCGCTACTACGTTGTTGGTGTGAATTGAGTTTTTCATTTACATGTTTTCCGGTATTGCGTATTTGTGATTAATTTATGTACTATCATATTTCATATAGTATACATTACATTTTTTAACCGAACATGTTTGCTCTAATGCAGTGGCCGAATAAAAGTTATTATGTATCTGAAACCAAAAAATTGTTTAAAAGTACAAGAACTGCAGAATATGGTGTCAAGTACAAAAACAAAGGCGTTTTCAGTGCTTCTCTGATATGCTGTAATAGTAAGTACAAAAAGAAAGGCGTTTTTATGATGCTACCTACTCTGAAAATAAATGTGGTGTGAAACATAGGTATCTATGAATTTGTATAGATTTCCTGGTCTAGGGAGAAGGTATGCTATTTAAAGCCACCTTCAAATTCGTTCTTGCTTTGCCGGAGGCGAATGCAACTTGGTTTGCAAGGTAAAATGCACGATACTGATACTCAATTGTAATTTCTTGTGTATAAATCACATCCATAAACTAACGAGTAGAGTAATAACTTCCTATGTTAGTACCACATTTATTTGATATCATGCACTCTAAATGTCATACTTTTATTTTAGATTCCTATTCAACATTACAATTGTATAAAACTAATATTGAAAAACAATTGCCATATGTTCGTAAGTTACTTCAATTTTTATTTTGGTATGTCATGGTGTGAAAAAATTTGTACCTTTACAGATTTATTCTGCCTACTTCATTGTTGGTATTTGCAAAACATTTTTGGAATTACAGAATAAAGAAAATTATTTAAATATGAATGTGTGTGTGTCTGTGTTGCATTCAAACTCAAAGTACTTCATTATCTTGTAAGGGTTCATTTACTAATTTTTTACACTGTGGCATAAAATCTGTGGCCATAATATATTACACAACAACACAGATTGGAAGCATTCTCACCAATTCACATATGTCACTGAATTTTCACTTTACACACATGAAAAAATTAGCTATGGTTCGTGTCTGTATTGATGTGTAATCGGTGGTGTGCTTAATAACTATGTGTTTGTAGATGTATCAAGATTACCTTTTATAACTTCAGCTCGATCAATAGCCCAAGTTAATTATCATGATTTATCTAGTGTTGATAATACTATATGTGAGACAGGTTCGTGTTGTATTCGATTATTTGGTTTGAAAGGGTGTGTGTTTGGATGACAGAATATCAATTTTTCAATTGTCATTATTTCCACTAGAGGAGAAACCACCTACAAAATATTGGTAAATGTTGGGAGTGGTATGAAGGAATACCATAAAATGTATAGAAAAATAAATAATAATAAAAAATAAATCAGGTAGTACAAGGCAACATAAGGGTATACGGCGAAAAATGAGGTGACATTAGAAAATATTGAGATTACTTAGGAATATTAACAAAATGTTTAAATTTGATTTACACATACATATTTGCAATACATATTTAATTACATAATAATCATCATCAAGAGGTGTTTGTCTGAAGTTCTTTATTATATTGGTAATTAAATTTAAATTGCATTAAGAGTCCACAGCGGTATCCTCTTCATCCTGCAAATTTGGAATTTTAATAAACACTAATACCTAGAGATAGATACCTACTCTATCTGTCACCATGGACGATTGTAGATAAGTCGTCGAAGTTTTGCATTTGTCCATGCAGCACAAAGTTGATCACATCATTTCTTATTTTATCAATTTCTCATTTCTCTTCAATTTTTTAATTGACCTTTAATAATTCTCATACTTACCTATGAGTAAATAATAGTCACCGTCTAAGGCACACTCAGTGTTTCCCATTTCAAGCAATAATTGTTTTATTTATCAAAGAGCAATTATATGCTAACAAGTAATTAAGTTCATGCAACATGGTCTGATACCACAAGTACAACCCTCATTCCTATTGTTCGGAAGAACCCCAATAATTTTGTTGTACTACATATTTAATCATAGGTACAGTCACCTGCCTATTTAGTTGTTTATATGGATATAAAGCTAAAACAATGCATTTAATTTTCTTGATGCACCTACAGTGTGTTTCCATTGAAGTCAGCACTTATTATTATTAACTTTATTATTGTTGGAACTACCATGAAAGTTAAAATAGCAAATTTGAAAATTTTGTTATTAGTTCTTGCACAAGGAAATATTTTGACATCAGCCATGTCGTTTTCTCACTGTTTTCTAGTCATGCAAAAATAGTACCTACTTTTTTGTTAGGTGATAACATTTATTTGATTAAATAAAGCGTTGTTTCTTATTATGGTTAGCTGAAAACTCTGCTTTGATTTAATTTGAAGACAAAGTGTTTATTGTGAGGTGTGTTTGCCGGAGTGACATGTTTTACGAAAACCTTTCAAATTTAATTGAGTAAATGGACAGTTTGAATGGTTAGTGTTAGAAATCTGTCATATATGTTAACTGGTTAATGGAAAATTGATAACTAGCTGAAATTGGACAACCGAATAATGTTAACATTAAAAGGAAAATTTCATACTGTCTACATTTAAATATCTTCCGATCAACCAGTTATCAAGTTAACCAATTATTGGAATGGGTATTGAGTTAATTAGATTTTTTCAGAGCACTAGCACTAAATTCCTTACTAACCTTTGCGTTTATAATGACATTGATTAGTTTAACTTTATTGTTTCAAATAGACTCAGACTATATACCTCAAGAAGCATCTGTTACCGACAATTCTACCTCCTGTACTGAACTTAGTATTAATCAAACATCTCTACATAGCACTGATTCCATTCCTTATGATACTGTGGAATCAGAGTTAAATGTTAAAAAGTCAGATTGTAAATCAAAAAAGTACTTTTTTTGTGAAAACATGATAACGAAGATTGCTAGGCATTATGAAAAATTGCACAAACTGAAGCAGAAGTAAAACAGTTTTTGAAACTTCCAAAAGGTAAAAAAATGTTACGATTTCAAATCATACTTATTTATTGCACATTGTAGGTTCAGTGGAAAGAAGACGTATAATTGAAACAATTAGACGCAAGGGCGATTATGTTTATAATACTAAGAAAGAAGTGAATAGGGTAATATGCTGGTATCAAGGAGGCCACGCATTGATCGTTCTGGTAATTGCTATAAATGTTGCCCTAGTTGCAAAGGTTTTTTTCTAAAATTACACTTAGAAGACATTATGTAAAATGCGTTGTCACCAACTAAAGGTGATTGAAACGTTATGGTAATGAGCAGGAAAATACATGCCCAAATTCACAGTCGGGCAAGTGATATACTACGAAAAGAAGTGTTTCCGTTGTTGAGGGAAGATGATGTAACCCGATCTCTCAGATATGATGAATTACTTGTTCTTTTTGGGAATAAATTATGTGTAAAATACAAATCAAAACACCATCATAAGATGATAAGGGCAAGATTACGGCTGCTGGGTAGATCACTGCTAGAAATCCAGAGGTTAGATCCTCACATACAAAACTTTTTATGTATTTATTTACCGGAAAATTATGATAAATTTATTGATGCTGTTAATGTAATTGGTGGACTATCAGATGATGGCGTTATATACAATCAGCCTGCAGTAGCAGCAAATTTAGGAATCTTAATTAAGGTGACAGGCAAGCTTTTTATAAGCGAATGCATTAAAAAGAAAGATGATGTCTCAAGAAAATATGCAGATGAGTTTCTAGAGCTTTTAAATGAAGATTATGGAACTTCTATTAATAAAACGGTCGCTGAAAGTCAATCTACTCAGAAAAGCGCGAAGCAAATTCATTTGCCTACTATGGATGATATTAAACTTATGACCGATTATGTTACAAAGCATCGAATATCTGCATACAACAACTTAAAAAATAACTACAGTTTTAAAAATTGGAAGTTGCTTGCTTCATATACATTAATCAGCTTACAACTTTTCAATAGACGTAGAGCAGGGGAACTAGAAAGAATGCTTATATCAGACTTTAATGCATATGAAACTGTTGAGCAAGACAGTAATAATGCTCTAACAGCAGAAGATAAACAGGCGGCAGATCAATATGTCCGTATTTCAATTCGTGGTAAATTAAATAGAGGTGTGCCAGTTTTAATGAACTCCAGTGAACTTAAATGTATAAAACTGTTACTTAAGCATAGGCGTAAAATCAAACTCCCACATCATAATCAATATGTGTTTGGAATTCCCAACAGTGTTGCTTCTAAATCAGCACATTTACAAGCTTTTAATTTAATAAGAGAGTTTGCAAATAAATGTGGTGCAAAGAACCCAGACCGATTAAGAGGCACATTGTTAAGGAAACATATTGCAACACGATCGGTCATAATGAATTATGAAGACAAAGAGGTCTCCGACCTGGCAAATTATTTGGGACATGCCGACAAAATACACCGCGGTCACTACCGCATTCCTCTTGTTACCCGTGACATCACAAGAATGTCAAGGGTGTTAGAGCAGGCACAAGGAGGCCGATCTGGAACAACAGAGAATAGTAGTGATTCCGAACCGGAGAGTGTTGATTCCGATGGATGTAAGTAATCTCTTGAATTAGTTTGTTTAGTAGAAGTGTATGTAAGCTGTTAGTGTAAGCTATTTGTAATGTTAAAAGACCTAGACATAGCTAAATGGGTTTTATATAGCCACAGTGAAAATAACTCAGACTTTTTTATTGTAGGTTTTCAGAAGAATATTAAGAGGGTATCATGGGACAATATGGAACGTGCAATTATAGAGAAAGCTTTTGCACATTCATTTAACACAGGGCAATTGCCATCATTACATTATAGTTCACAAATAATTTCTGAACATCGTGGTTTACAGAGAAGAACCCCGCAACAATTGAAAGCATTCATAAATAATGAAATAAATAAAAACTTACGGTTAGAAAATGAAAAATTGGAGTATGAGATATCAGCGAAAAGGAGAAAATAATTAAAAGTAAATTACATTAATTTGTTGACGGTTGCTTTTATTATGTACTCTTTAACATAACATACCTTACATAACTAAAAATATATTATTACATATTATCTAAATTTACTTGTTTTTTTTGTTTTGTATACTCTTAAACTGATTTGAGTTTTTTTCTGCCAATTCATATTTGTTATATGAATGTTTTTTTATTAATTTTGATGATACTACATTTCTTCTGGAACAGAACTACCTATCAGCATTTGCAAAAATAAATTTGTCTATAATTATAAAAAAAATAGGGCAAACCATCAATTTTCTAAAGATATGTTAAATACTACTCTCTTAAATCTTCTATACTGTTATCAATCGACATCTAAGGGTCTTATCTGCTATATTCACGTTTCTAAAATTTCCTTAAAAAAAAGGAAACTTTAGTGAGAGTAAACAGGACAAAGTACTTGTTTATTGCAAATTTGGAAGAATTGCTTAAAACAGATATCTCTTAGATTTTATAATATAAAACTATCGAAATGAAATGCCCTATAAATTACCTGTAGTACCACAGGTCGTAGTTGGTTCTTTTTGCAACTATATTCTTGCTACGGTCAGGCCTATGGAAGAACAATCCATATTTTCTAAAAAAGAAATATAGATACAACCGATGCAAGACATCCTTCCAGATGGATTCTCACTGTCGTTCAGAAGTTTGTAACAATAATAACCATAGTAAACATGACTTCCGGGTGCGGACTGGTATATCAACTCTGACTCTAGTCAGAAAAACCATATTACATAAATTACCTAAATTGTCACAAGTTGAAAGTTATGTGACTTTCGATCTACCAAATCCAAAATGGATATAGACGACCTTGAAAACTCTGCTAACTTGTTTTGTATCATTATATCATAAGTTACACTGAACGACAAGGCACATTTTGTGTGTTGCTAAGAAAATCGTCAAGTACAGGCGGAATACCAAAAGTGGCACAACCTGCTTGATTAGTATTTATCCTTAACCATAACTATCTCACCTTATAATACGTAATTAAGCATATCATGTCAAATCACCCCACTTAATAGATTAGGTCACACTTGGTAGCACATATATGTTCGAAATATAAAACTTTATAAAGTTATATTTTGAATAATCCTAAGTAAAATATGTATATAATAAATTTACATATAAGTTAACATACATATTTAATATTTATTTTTCTTGAATATGAACTTTTTGGTTTTAGAGACGTATTAATACATCTTAAGCAATGTTTTGAATATCCAGTATTTTAAATAAATTTAAAATACATTTCTACTACATATCTACCCAATATTAAACATGATTAACACGTTCAGCGCCAGTTACACCTACAGGTGTAGTGTAAGGGTCCACTAACTGGCCGTATACACCTATAGGTGTACCCGTTTCAAGTGAACTTCTATTAACGTTTGAAACATCGGTATTGCTCAGAATGCATTTAATGATAGCCGGCGAGATTGTTGCAGTTAAGAATCATCCAGTGTTGATACAATATGGATAATGTGTCACGCCGTGTGGTGTAGTTGTCAGTTCCTCATCGAACAAGTGACGGTACAGTAGGTACGTTCTGTTGTGAAAACAATCAAAACAAAAGTTAAGTGACAGTACGGTAAGTTCTATTGTGAATTCAATTATTTATTACAATGGACAGTGAAGCTGGACCCTCTGGTTTAACCAACAAAAAAATAAGACTTACTAGACAGCAAAAGTTACCTGAAGAAGAATTACGGCATATTTTAGAGTCAGACGATAGTGACGTAGATAATATAGAAAGTGATGATAAATATGTACTGGATAGTGATATAAGTAATGACGATTCTGAAGTTGAAAACCTGGAAGGTGAGTTACTACAAAGTGAATCTGAAATGTCCAATACTGATACATGGACAGAAAAAGAGTGTTGAAAAAAAATTGATTTTAAAAGTGCTCGCTCATTTTTAGCAGAACTTTCCACTGATAAACCGTTAGATAGGTGCATTTTTTTTCAAAATATTAATTAACAATTTTTTTTAATAAAAGTATACTTCTACCACAACTTTTTATCTTATACACCTGTTTGTGACAAAATATCCAGCGTTTTAGTTTTCCGGGATTCTGAATTCGCCAATACCATCAAGTCGGCAGTGAACGTGTTAAAGATTTTGCTTACTTAAGTTTAAGGTTTAACTTTAGCATTATAATTCTTATGGAAAAACCAACTATTTTAAAAATGAACAGAATACACTTTTTCAAAACTAAGATTTTTGAAGAGACCTCCATCTTGCACAAGGTAGTAACCCAATCTGTGGTAAAATTCAGTTCGCGTGTTTTTTATTTCTTGGGGCTGATGCTATTTAAAGAGTCTGTCATTTTGGCATGAAGTTCGTCGGAATTGTTAGCACGTTCATGCCTGTGTCCATAAATTTGCTGGGATAAGTATCCCCAAACAAAAAATTCGTTCGGCGCAATATCAAGAGAGCGAGGAGGATATTAATAGTAATAATAGTATCTTTTCCACTAATGATACGGTTAGGGAACGCAGTTTCCAAAAACTGTTGAACTCTTATTGAAGTTTGAGCAGTACAGCCATCTTCTTGATACCAAATGTCATCAAAGTTTATATTGAGGAGTTGACAGCTGGAACTATCTGGTTTCTCAACAGTTCTAAATATTTGTCCGCCAAACTTTATTACTTCAAAATTTATGTCATTTGAAGAGCAATGTTTAGTTGCAATTCTATTAAAATCTTAATAAAATTTGGAAATAATAATTGAAATCCATTCAAATTCATTCTTTATTATTAAGTAATTAGGAACCTGGTATCAGGGCATGTATAACCTAAAAATTACTTTACCATTAAAAGACACAATCACATATAAGTAGACGTATTTACATAAAAAATTGTCCAACATTATAAAAAAAGTCACCAGATCTGGGGTCCTTTTGTCCTTATAAAAAAAATGGGGTGTGTGCGTGATGACCCGTTGCTATGGGGCCTGTCTCCTTTTAGCTATATTATTTAGATATATTTCATCCTTTTGACTTTAAATATTATACTTATAATCCATGTTAAATGTGTTCTCCATTTGTTTCTAAACACAATAACAAGCGCCTCTTGACTGCAGCACCCGTAGCACGCCTGATCTCGTCTGCTTACAAACCATTCATTCTACGAGTAATTAGCGCAGTCAAATCCTGTTTAGTAGCAGTTTCATCTACATAAATCATTTCTTTAACTCGTCCCCATAAGTAAAAATCCATAAATACACAAATAATTCAGTTGTCTAAGTGGTAGTGTATCTAGAACATTTGGCACCATATTATTTAAAATCGCAAGATATCTTTCCCTGTTAAGTTTTCGTCGTACATGTACCACCGTAATTAATCATCCAACACCAGATAAAAAACATTTATTCAAAACAGAACCTAGTTCTCCACTTCCCATAGTGAGGATTGTGCTGCCCAATAATCTTTATTCTTCCTATTGAAAACACCACGCTGTGTTCAAACGTAGAAATTTCAAAATTCATTAGTATTTGATTTGTTTAATCATCCCAAGAGCAAAGTCACTTTTTACACATTTCACGAATTTCATTTTTTCTTTTAAAGTAATCGTTTTTTTTACCAAAACCACAAAAATTATTATTATTTTTAAACGTCAATACAAGCCTACTAAAACGTCAGTACACAACTACTTTTTTAAATTCTTAAACTACTACCTATGTTCCTAACAGACAGGAAAAAACCCCGCCTATCTTGGAGCACTTGTGAACTCTCTTTTTTGAAAATTTCCTAAATCTAACACTGAGAATTTAGCTTCGTTTGTCCAAATAATGTGTTTTAACAGATCCCCATCTTCTTAACCCAGATGTGCCCACCGTACTACATGTAGTACACTTACAACTTGTTCAATCCTGTTTAAACCTGCAACCCAATACGTTCTATACTGCTTGAGGTTATTTAGTAAGCTGCAGTACATGTGAGTGGATGTAAAAGTTATCGTTTGCAACTGCATAGTGATTATCATTAGCGGCTGAAATCTGTTAAACTGTGACAATGGCAGATTATGGAATAAGTTTTTCAAGGTAAGGTTTTTTTGCTAATTTTAAATTAATTAAAAGTTTATTTATATATCATATAATATACACAAAATATGTAAGATTCGCGTCATGAAAAAAATTTCACAAAATTGTTTTAGAGCAACTTTTATAACCTTCACATTTTAATGTACTATAGGTATGGGCACTTGTACAGTCACTCCATTATTCTTTTAGAGGATTTTCTCTGAATGAGGCATTAGTAATGTTGGAAGACGATGAAGATGTAGTAGAGAATTTTTTCAGATAAATTGGGGTTATTTGTACTCTAAACAACTACGGTTTTAAAAAAACTATTTATAAAAACCTCGTGTAAGCGTATGGGCACATCTGGGTTAAATTTTTATCAACAGTTCTCGCAAAAAGAAACTCGTCGAGGAAAATCCGTTAGCCTTAGCTTTTGTAGTCTCATAAAAGAATACGGATCTTGTTTGTGCAAAACTAGTATGTTTTGAATAAACGAAATGACGAACGTAGGTAAGCGCCCAAATATCCCATCATACTTATTTGATTAACTTCATTTCCAGTTAGTTGAGTTAGTCGGCCTATTTCCACAGTTTTTGGTTTTGGAGCGCGACGTTTCGGAAGCGGACTCTGCTCAAGCAGTTGACTACTCTTAGATTCGAACTTGGTACCGCATTATTGGGATCAAAACGGGTTTCATTTTCACACAAGAACAACGTCCACAAGGGAGAAATAGAAAGATCAAGAATCGCTGAACATGTCTGGAACGAAGACCACCGCATCCAATGGGACAACATACAGATAGGGGCCAAGGACGAGAATACAACTTTCCGAAAACTCAAAGAAGCCACATACATCGTACTAGCAGAAAATCCAATAAGCCAAGCTTGTGTGGAAATGAAACCCATTTGGATTCCAATAAAGCGCGAAGAGCTTATGCGCAGTACACCGACGCAGTAGGGTACTGCGCAACATGCGCAATAACCAAAATAGAACTACTGCGTATCCACGAAAAAGTTAAATATATATATGTATATATAAGTTCAAAAATATATATTGGATTACTCAGTGGCTCATCGGTAACTGTCAGACTAGTAAGTGAAAGGTACCAAGTTCGAATCTGAGAGTAGTCAAGTGCTTCAGGAAAAAATCATATGAACTCGTCCCAAGTGCGAAAACCGTCCTTCTCAGGACTAAGCCTGATGACGGAAGCAGAGTCCGCTTCCGAAACGTCGCGCTCCAAAAGCAAAAACTGTGGAAATAGGCCGACTAACTCAACTAATATGACACCACACTTATAAAACACTTCTAATACAGAATTCATTTCCAGTCACTGTTCCAAGCGTTTTTTATCGATAAAAGGCGATCCAATAAAACGGTCGAATATGGTTGGCTATTTCAACATTTCGCTCTCGCGAAAATGGTTTCGTCAAATTTAGTAAATTCGTCCTACCTGCCTTGGGAAGAAGGTGAATGAAGGACGTCAAATGCTTCTTTTCCTTCGTAACATAAGGTATCCAACAAAAATATTCAGGTCAAAATCGTTACTTCCAAGCCCATTCTAATTAAGATTTACTGAGGGTAACGGGCAACGAGAACCAAAATATCGGATAAATAACAAAAATTCTTTGAATAAACAAGTAGTGCAATTTTGAAATATAGGAGAAGTAAGACGACCTCAAAGTACCCGAAGTATATCTTAAGCACACAATGGGGTCGGACCCCAAACTGTAGACTATAGGCTATTTCAGTTGAAATACACTTTGGGCCACGACCCCAAAGTGTATGCTTGTCCTCAAAGTGTAGGATGCGTGTCTAAAATGGACCCCAAAGTAGCCGATAAGCATATATATATATATATATATATATATATATATATATATATATATATGTATTAGGGACAACAGGGAAAACAGGGAAACCGATGAAGAGTCTCGTACCAATCTTCGAGGCTGTGCATCGGGCGTCTCGTTTTTGCGACGCAAGACATCTTCGGCTTGCGTTGTGCTACAGGAAGCAGCTACAAAAATTGATGTCCTCCAATTGTGAGGGCCTTGAATGTTGGCGTTGCTTCTAAGGTGGACGTCACCTACAGTTGGGATTTTATTCCCCAGGATACTAAGTGAGTATACCATAACTTCTGTGTTTCCTTTATAAAAAATGAGAATTTTCTAATTTTCGCGATTTTTCTATGTCCCAGGATTAGAAAATTGTAAAAAAAATATTTTGGGTCGATTGAACCGGCCGTTAAGGCCCTAGGTGTCCCCAACTTTGGGCAGATCCTGTACCTCAACGACCCAAACTAGCTTTTGTTCAATTCTCTAATCCTTCCTCTTTCCAACAGGGTATCTACCATCCCGCTAGGTCGATAAATGACGAAGATATAGCGTCTTGAAGGGGGTACTCACGAAATTTGGACCTTGTGAAATTTTTTCGGTATGAAGGGGGGCTCGCGAGGCGAGATTTGAATTCCTCACACCCGATTTAGTCTAAAACCAAAGTTTCGCGAAGATCGGACAAAAAATTAGAATTTTCCAATTTTCGCGATTTTTCTGTGTCCTTGACCCCAAAAAGTGAAAGTTGTAGCGGTACTCAAATGGACCACAGTGGGCTAGATATCGAAATTTGATCTATCTCTCCGATCTTCTTGAAATTTTGGTCTTAGACTAAATCGGGGTGCGGGGAATTCAAACCGAAAAAAATTCACAAAGTCCAAATTTCGCGAGTACCCCCCTTTAAAACGCCCTAGCTCCGTTATTTATCGACTTAGCGGGGTGGTAGATACCTTGTTGGAAAGAAGAAAAATTGGGAAAAAAATATTTTGGGTCGATCGGACCGGCCGTTAAGCCCCTAGTAGCTGTTCCGAAGTTGCGAAGGTATAGCGTCTTGAAGGGGGGTACTCGCGAAAGGAGGGGGCACGTTTTAAATGTAAAATACCTTTCGGTCAGAATTCATTGCCAGAAAGCTCAAAGCTCAACAGTTTTTGATATACAGGGTCTGCAATATCACTATTTGTTTCAATATATCATAAAATGGACATTTTTGACAATATTAACGCAAAACTTAGTGAAATGTTATTTTTTTTTGTGCTACTGGTTACAACCTTTTCTTTACTTTCATTATTTTTGTACATACACCTGATATACAGGGTGAGACCAAATACATGTATCTGAAAAGAATTATACGGTGGTATTGTTTTGATATTTTGGTGAATGGAAGTTAACACATATAGGGTAAACCACACAGTTATTGGCACCTAGACATTTATTGACAATGTATGTACATTTCAGTAAATTCTAAGGTTTTATTCATACCGAAAATGGCATTGTTTTGACATGCGCGAGTCTGTTCCAGCTCACGTGACAAAATTTTCAAGCAGCATCATTTCATTTAAGGTTATGATAAGCGCGTTTATAAACGAACTTTTTGTGTGTTTCAAAATCAGTTTAAATTGTGAGTTACCGCTTAGTCTGGAGTACTGTTTAACGCTATTATTCGTTCTACTGGTGCACTTATGTGAGAGTGGTAAGTTTTTTTGTAACCTTTAGATATTAATAAGCAAAATCAATAACTAAGTAAGCATGAAAATAGGCGGGAAATAATATTTTTACCTATGCCAATCACTGTACTTTGATATTAAAAATAAAACAGTCATTGGCACAACTGATGTCAATGACTGTAGAGTACCAAATAGTAATGAAACAATAATTGGCACAAGGATCGAAATTATTTTTTAATCAGGACAAACGATATAATTTAGTTAGGTTTAAACAATTATAGATTTATACAGGGTTATTACAAATGATGTTCATGATTTCAAGTGTACATAAATCTAGTTTTATTTATCATACAAAAAAATAAAATGGTTACATTTTAAGAAAAACTTAAAAAGTTTCATCCCAGGTGCCAAGAAATATAAATGTTCCATATGGGAACCCCTTGTGATACGACAGATGTTAAGCGTGTAATCAAGCTCTTGCCATACTTTGTTAAGAGTGTTCAGGTCGATTGTTTCGATAGCTCTGGTAATCCGTTGTTGGATCTCAGGTATGCTTTCTGGTGGTGTATACACTTTATGTTTGATGTATCCTCACAAGAAAAAATCACAGGGGGTGATGTTCGGAGATCTTGAAGGCCAGTTCAAGAGTGCACCATCACTTGGATCTGCACGGCCGATTCATCTGCCAGGCAGCCGATTTTGAAGTCCAGAATGAAGTTTAGGGATTCCTGTTCTAATTTCGGTAGAAGCCATTCCGTCATCATGTCCAAGATTTATTCCATTTATTGTTTGTCCAACAAAGAAAAAAGGTCCGTACACTTTGTTGTAAATGATAGTACAAGACAAATTAACTTTGGGAGTGTAAGTGCTCGATGTAGGTGTGTGGGTTCTCCGAACCCCATATTATGACATTATGTCTGTTCACGGTACCACACAAGTGGGATGTGGCTTCATCACTAAAGACTAAACATTTTACACAGTTTTAATTTTCCATCAATGCCTACATGTTCTCACAAAAAGAAAGTTGGTTTTAATGCTTGAACAAGCTGAAGTTTGTAAGGCTTGAAATTTATACGTTTACGTAAAATTTTCCAAACTGTTGACTGTGGTATACCAAGCTGTTTGCTGCATTTAACAGTAGATTTCAGTGGACTACGCCTAAAACTTTCCCTTACCTGCTCTACAGCGTCATTGCTTACAGACTGATTTCTTTTTACAAATGCACCAATTTCCCTTAAAATTCAAGTACCACTTGGAGGATCTTCATTAAATTTGGTTCTAAAGTAACGTTGCACACTAATAACTGATTGGTTGATGTGAAAATCCAACACATAAAATGCTTTCCTGCCTTCAAATTCAGCCATTACACAATTGACAACAATTGACTTTAACAAATAGCTGATACGTACTTAAATCAATGTAAACAAAACTTGATGAGTTTTTCTTTCCAGTGGTACCAACTGAAATGGTCTTAAAACAGGTTAATCCAGTAATATTTATAATTGAAATCGGGAACATCATTTGTAATAACCCTGTATATGTACAAATAAGTACCTACCTTTTCGATTAAATCAATTCTACTTAACCTGTGACTGTAGGTGCTTTTTATTACCCTTATACATGTAATTTTAACGTCTATTACCATGTTGTCCTGTTTTCTATATAAATACTACACGCTACATTTTTTTATAAGTAGGTAATTCAAATAAATCTACAATTTGTTATATCCTTTCTTTTTCTAGAACAAGTTTTAAAATGCCGAAAACAAGAGAGGGAGAGGTCTACAAAAAAAATATATGATGAGGAAGCCATGAAAAAAGCGCTAGAGTGTGTCAGAAATAAATCAATGTCTCAAAAAAAGGCAGCTGAAACATATAAGGTATGTCGTTCCACTCTCCAGTTTAGATTGAGCACGAAATTTAACAAAACTTCTTATGGACCTTCACCTATTTTAACTCTTGATGAGGAGAGGATTTTGGTAACTTGGTTAATAGATTGTGCAAGGAAAGGCTTTCCCAAGCGAAAGAAAGATGTGCAAATGTCTGTTAAACAATTCCTTGATAAGGAGCCCAGGCCCAACCCCTTTAAAAACAATTTTCCCCAGGATGGTTGGTATAAATCGTTTTTGCGCAGGAATCCTGAACTAACTGAGAGAACTGCAGAAGGCGTTACTTCGGCAAGCGCTGCAGTCTCAGAAAATAATATAAGGCAATGGTTTCACCAAATAAAGGCATATTTAATGGAGAAAAATTTGTTCAATGTTTTACGGAATCCAGAAAGAATATTTAATGGAGATGAAACAAACTTTCAATTCTGCCCAAAAAACAAAAAAATTTTGGCTCCAAAGGGAGCAAGGAACGTATACGAGGTTGAACGGGCTCCTTCCAAAACTACTTTAACGGTCATGTTCACATTTTCAGCTGACGGAAACACTGTACCTCCAATGATAGTGTATCCTCTGAAAAGAATATCAGAGGAAATTGGTAATTCTATTTCAAAGGGATGGTCCATTGGAAAAAGTGACAACGGGTGGATGACTTCGCAGCTCTTTTTTGAGTATATTGCTAACGTTTTCCACCCATATCTTATAAAGAAAAATATTCCATTTCCGGTTAACATAAAAAATCCCTTGCAATTGGATGTCGTTGCTAAACACAAAGCTTTTGGAGATTGACAGATAGAAAGGTTACATGTGCTTCATTTATTATGCTCACTATTTTTTAATAAAGTTATATTTAGTATTTACTTATTCGTTTAAACCAAAACCGTAATGTGGTATTGCGCTTTTTCTTCTGCTTTTATTCGTACAACTAGATTTTTTTCTGATTTTGCACTTTTCTTTCCGTTTTTCATACTACAATTATTATGTTTTTCTATTCCCAAACTAATCCACTAATCCACTAATTAAGTGATATTGTTGGTGCTTAGTTGCAAATCTACTTTTTGAATTAAAATCGTTGAAAAGTTTATGTAAAAATGAATCGAATTCCATGTTTTGCTTGTGGAAATGCTTTAGTTCCTAGGGTTATGGTGAAAATAAGTGGTGAGGTAAATGCAAGAAAGCAGGAAATTGTGATTGCACGTCGCCGCGAAGCAAATCTACCAGAGCGGGTCATAATAGAAGAAACTCGAATCTGCAATGTCTGCAATATTTCTATTGTAAGGGAAATTCAAGAAATAGACAATAACCCAAATTGTTTGCGATTAAATGTGCTACAAAGGTCAACTCACTTATGCTGCATTTGTAACGATGGGAATGATATACATAAAATATCCATGAAAGGTAGAATTAATATTTTTGTTGAGAGAAAATACGTACTGCTGTAATGTTCATTTGGATGAGAATGGTACTCTGTTTGAGTTTCTGCTCCCTGGGTTACGTTATGTAAATCGGCCATTATTAGCAGGTAATGAGATTTATATTTTTTTACAAGCATTACGTAAGGAAATTAAGCAAAAAAGCTACCACACGGCTTACGAAGACGAAAATAACTTCACAGATTCTCAATTTAAAGCAGTTTCTCCTATAACCAAAGATCAATTTAATAATCTTTTCAACTTTTGTGACCCCGTTAGAATAGGAAATTCTTTGAGATATGTAAGTAAAAAAGATCTCTTAGCATTCCTGTGCAAGTTGCGACAAGGTCTTAGTGATAGTTTTTTAGCGGTTATTTTTAATTATTCCACAAGACAACAAGCCAGTTTACCTATATCTCTAGTTAGACAATCTCTTTCTGCAAGATTTGTACCACAAAATATTGGATTTACTTGGACTTACAGCTACAGTTATCCACAGAAGAGGCTAATGATAATCGTCTCGTTACGAAAACCAGGTTGATCGTAGAAGCACGCAATGGGCACTTAAAATCAATTTTTAAATTTTTTAGCTTTAAGATAAAAACACCCTACATTTGTAATATTGCTGATTTTCTTAAAATTGCTGCAATTATAAATAAATATTTTCCACCCATTTTAATGCAAGATGCTACTATTGAGCTAGCTGAAAATATTCTTCAAAAAGTTCAAGAGCCAAATGTTGTTCAAGCCAGGGTTGAGGAGGAAAACGCACTAGAAGGGGCAGATGGGTTGATTTAAATGAAATTATCGTTCCCTCATTCCCACGTTGGTCACATTACTATCTTAAAGAGTTAACTGTACGTATTTTTCAATTAAAGCTTGCTCCTTCTTATATACAGGACAATGAAATAAAGCACCGCCAGGTTCAATATCAATTTGATGAAAACTACGAACCCGGTTTTATACGGGTAAGGATATATTCTCGCCTCAGAAATGCTACTCGTTACCAGTTGTGGATTGCATTTGTGCCGAATAATGAGGAAGAAGAACCTAACCCAACATTAGATACTTACTGCACCTGCAAAACTGGTGCCAGAACTTTAGGTACTTGTTCTCATGTGGCAGCTGTACTATGGTTTTTAGGATACGCTAGGTATCAAGAGCTAATTAAATATCCTTCTACAAATGTTTTAAATCATATACTAATTGCAAATAATGTGGAGGTGATAGACATTTAACATTTGATTATGCAACTTTTTGATTTCTATGACAATGGTTATATCAAGATCAAAAATTATTTACTGTTTTCTGCCTCATCAGTTCAGTTAACTGATATCTTATTAAGCTTAGATATTTTTAATGTATTAAAATACGTTCATTAACGTTTCTACATAAACATTTCTTATTTCCAATGACTGTACAAAGCGGTAGTGATGATGGAGGTAGACCTGCGAAACCAATCTGTCGATGGTGTGAACAGTGAAGACACTAGTATCTTAAAGAATTTTCTTTTCTTAGTTTTGCAAAATAAAGATGAACTTCGACAAGCGCCTTCTTTATCAAAAGAATCTACTGAAAACTTTATTAGAAAATAGTGAGCATAATAAATGAAGCACATCTAACCTTTCTATCTGTCAATCTCCAAAAGCTTTGTATTTCGCAACGACATCCAATTGCAAGGGATTTTTTATGTTAACGGTTTTTTCCGTACCTATATAAAGTTTAAGATATCGCTTTGGTCCTTTGTACTTGGACACCCAGTACATATCAGTATAAACACATCGTGACTATTATTATGTAGGTATATACAGTTAGCAAATAGTTTATTTTAATATAGACATTTCAATTAAGTTATCACAAAATTAACTAGGAAGTATAATAATACTCAATTAAATCTATTAAAGAAATGAAACACTCTGTATAACGGACGTCTAGGGGACTTACCTTGCAATAATAATTTAAATGGACATATATATGTGTTAACTTGCATTCACCAAAATATCAAAACAATACCACCGTATAATTCTTTTCAGATACATGTATTTGGTCTCACCTTGTATATCAGGTGTATGTACAAAAATAATGAAAGTAAAGAAAAGGTTGTAACCAATAGCACAAAAAAATAACATTTCACTAAGTTTTGCGTTAATATTGGCAAAAATGTCCACTTTATGATATATTGAAAGTATCAAATAGTGATATTGCAGACCCTGTATATCAAAAACTGTTGAGCTTTGAGCTTTCGGGCTATGAAGACATTTGATCAATTGGTCAAGTTCTAGAACATATCAAAATTTGATTAAATTCTGACCGAAAGGTATTTTACATTTAAAACGTGCCCCCTCCTTTGGACTTTGTGAATTTTTTCGCGAGTACCCCCTTTCAAAACGCCCTAACACCGTTATTGATCGACCTAGCGGGGTGGTAGATACCTTGTTTTAGATTATGCAAATCCATTAACCGATTACATCCAGCTAAAGCCGTATTAAACACGGATGATTTTAATTATTTAATACCAATGAAAAATGGTGTTGATGGTTGCCAAAATCCCACTAGATTAGGACTCCCTAATACAACCCCTATACATGTACATGCAGTTGATATACCCGACCATGAAAAAGATGTTCTACCCGACACTGAAACAGAAAAGACTCCACTAGAGGGTATTTATACCATTCAATATGAAGATACTCCACATCATGACGTACAACAACTAGATGCATTAGGTACCTACATGTTTTCCTTTTCTTATCTACCTATCTATTAAATATGAACAAAATGGTACATACAATACTCTTTTTGTAGAACTACTCGAAGAAAAACTCGACAAGATGAATACAAACCAAGAGGAATTAATGAGGTCTGTGGCTGGACTACATGCCAAGTTTAACAAGCTGATAGATATGATGGCTGCAGAAAATGTTACAGCTTCCCAGAAAGAGGATACAAGTGACGATTCAAATGTGAATTTGAGAGTAGACGAACTTAACTTATTTCCTATTAATACTATGAATAAGATGGATGAAGTTGAATTAAAACTATTAGATAAAGATTTTCATTCTTTGTTTGTGAGTACCTACATACTTTTTTAGGTAGTTACGTCAATTTTATTTGCCAAAATGATTGCAGATTAAAAAGTTTTCGCAAATAGGTGGTGTAGAGGGAAAGGCAATTTTTACTAAAATCACTTACATGATTTTAGATGCAATGTTTGATAGAAAAATTTTATTAGGAGTTTCATGGACTGGTTCCTCGAAGGTTAAAGACAAAGAAAAAATTTCCATGTTACAATATAAGGAAATAATTTCTATGTTTTTTAACACGTTCCCGCCGGGTGAGTATTTTCTTATTTTTGTAATGTAATAATAGCAACAGGTCAAAAAAATTCTGTAGGGACGAACTCATATTTCTCAATAAATTTGTTACATATGCTACAAAGGTAACGAAAATAACTATAATTCACCATATTCTTATACTTTTTTCAAAAAAACACCATCGGTACACCGGTGTGCCGCTTCGTCCTATGATGTACATCTGCGGTATACCGGTGTACCGCTCCGTCCTATAATATACATTGGCGGTACGCCGGTGTGCCGCTGCGGCCTAACTTATAAGTAAGCGACACGTGCTCTTGTTCTGTAAACTTGGTGGGGGTGACGGGAAACCAAGCGATTGCTTCACAGATGAAGATAAGCAGTGAGGGTGTCTATACTTGTGTCTATACATGTTTAGAGCCTTCGAATTTTCTGTATTATAACATACTTATAATTATTATTTTTGCAATCGTTACTTTTAATACATAAAGAGAAAAGTGGTATATAACTAAATATATAAACTTTTTAATTTATGTATTTAATTTGACATTTGTCAACAAATACTTCAAAATTTAATTTTTTTCTAATTTTATGTGAACGATTACAAAATGTATTCAACACGTGCGCTGTCACCTTTTGGTGCTCGGCCATATATTTTATCCCTCGGCTACGCCTCGGGTAAAAAAGAACAGCCTCGCACCAAGAAATGTGTAAACAGCGCACTAGTTGCGAAATCTACTATTATAAAATATTGTGTATAATCAGTAAATATGTCCAAACGTAAAATTATTGTGTAATAGTAGAAGTGGTAAAATACTGAAAATGATAAACGTGTTACCATTGAGTGATAACAGCGAAGATGAACACTTAGAGCAGCAATCAACTGATATTTCGGATTCAACAAATTATATGGCACCAACAGTTTCTTATTCAATATACGAGACGGTATCAAACAGCGAACATGAACATTTTGAACAGCCATCAACTAATATTTCGAATTCCACAATTTATACGGTATCAAATGTTTCTGATTCGATATATGATACGGTATCAAATGTCCATGTGTCATTACCGGGACCCAGTAAATTAACACCAGTTGTCGCAGGCACTTCAAGTCAGGATGAACAGGGGCATGAATCTGATAGTTTTGATGACAGTGACGCCGATCCAAATTACCTAGAAACTAGTGAAAATTCAGCTGAATCAGACTCATCCGAAGAATTAACCGATCTTGAAATTGACGAAGATATTCCGGTAATAATAGATGAAAGTGTTAGTCCAAATGTGGTATATGTTTCATCCTACGTTACAAAAAATAAAGTGACAAAAGTGAGAAAGATAAACTGGTTTCGTATTTCAGACGAAAATGAACCTTCGTGTGAGGAGTACCCGAACTCGGATATATTTCTTCGAAGTGATATTGGTACCAACAATCCATATGATCTATTTACGTTGTTTTTGTCAGACGCAATTATAGAATACATGGTCACTGAAACTAATCGTTATGCCAATCAAACTGTTAATGATAAAACACCAAGCAAGAAGACTAAAAAGTGGTCTGATACTACTTCCAGTGAAGTAAGAACATTTCTCGGGATTCTTATGTTAATGGATATCGAACGTTTGCCCGATATACGTATGTATTTGTTAAGTGACGAGATGTTCGCTAATGCTTACATAAAAAGACTAATGCCACGGGATAGATTTCTGCAACTTTTGAATTATTGGCACTTTACAAATAATGAAAACAATAATAATAGCAGATTACATAAAATACTAGGCCTATTAGATCAGTTTTTAAACAATTTTAAAAATGTCATAACTCCGGGTAAGGAAGTGGTTGTAGATGAAAGTATGGTTCCGTGGCGAGGACGTCTATTTTTTCGCCAATATATTCCTAATAAAACACACAAATATGGTGTTAAACTATATAAACTCTGTCTGCCTTCAGGTTATACTTACAACATGCAAATTTATTCAGGAAAAACAGAAAATGCTACTAAAGAAATTGGTCATGCTCATACAGTATGTAAACAGTTACTAGAAGACTTGATGGACCAAGGACGAATACTTTACGCTGATAATTTTTATAGTAGTATACCTCTCGCCGAAGAATTGTTAGAACGGAAGACTTTTTACTGTTGAACTTTGAGACCTAAAAGAAAAGGTGTTCCGAACACTTTGATAAAGAAACAGCAAAAACGAGGAGAAGTTGAGGGTGTACAAACGAAAGAAGGATTAAAAATAATTAAATGGTCAGACAAAAGGCGAGTATTAATGATGACAACATGTAGTGACCACAAAGGAAACGTAGTTGATATAAATAAGCGAAACAGGCTGGGTAATACTATTACAAAACCAGACTGCGTAATAAGCTATAACAAAGCCAAACAAGGAGTTGACCTGTCTGATCAGCTAGCTGCCTACTATTCTAATTTACGAAAAACGGTTAAGTGGTACAAAAAAGTAGCAATGGAAGTCATCTTCGGAACCTGCATTGTGAATGCCTGGACTCTTCATAAAAATTTCTCTAATGGCAAAGTGATTCCACTCTTGAAGTTTAGAACCACTATTATAAAAAAATTAACTCTCAATGAGATATACTGCATATCCCAATTACTAAAAAAAAGCAAAAGAACCATTGTTTACAAAAAGTGCATGGACAAGTTCGGACCGTCCACAAAAGATGCCGACATTGTTACAAAAAATTGTATGAAGAGTATGGAAAAAAAACATGCAGATTCTAAAGCCAAACGAGTGGCGACTTTCTGCAATGAGTGCCCCGAAAAACCGCGTCTTTGTTTATTGTGTTTTAACGAGCTGCACGAAAATATGTAATGTATGAACTTTTACTTTTTCAACTCATTGTATGTTATTTTATTAATGTGTTCCTTTTGTTTTGTAGCCTGTCAGGTTGCGATGACGCACCCTGTATGTAGGATGTTATAATGACGTGTATTATGTGTTTTGAGCACGAGTGTATTGAGTTTGAACGAAAAAAAAATTTTTTTTGTGTGTATATAATGTATGTGGGTGTATGATACGCCACTGGAAATTTAGGAGAAATATAATTCTGTGTGTAGATACGTGTATTTGAATGTTATAAAGACTTTAGTGTTGGAATAATTAGATTTTGATGAAGGTAAATGTGAAAAGAAATTTGTCCATGGGACGGTAATGCTTTCCACTGTATCGCTACTGTTTGGCTACCATATAGAATGGAATGTTTGTTGGATAAATGAGTAATCTTGGTTAGAAAATGTGAAGAATAAGTGTGGAATGTTTTAGAAAATATGTAGAGAAAGATTGGGTATGTTTAAGTATTAATTTCCGAAGAGTTTTGTAATGTTGTGCAATTGTTTTGAGAATAAATGGGTGTATATGGAATTTGAGACATTAGACTGTACTTATTTTCGCAAATGTTGCGGAACGAGATCGAGCGCAAGTTGGAGATAAGTGTTAAAAGTTGCGTAATGGTTCAGAGTGGCTACTGAATGAATGTAATGACGAAAAATGATTTCTTCATGAAGTAATTGTAAAATTTGTAAGTGAAAACAAATATGGCGATGTATTGTAATTACACGCGTGCTTGTATAGAGGGAAGCAGCTATCAGAACGATGACATTTTGAGTGAATATTATTGGAGAATATAACGCGGAAGGAAGACATGTTTAAAGATGGATGACTGAAGTTATAAATAGGGAAGTCAGAGATTGACGAGAGAGTTGTCGTTGGGAGTTGAAGTTAGAGGTAGGCAGTTAAGCTTTTTCGTTTTTGGCTGTTGGTGAGACGCGCACGCGAGGTAGTGTGGGATAGACTGTGATGATGTTGGAGTATGTTTGTGAATTTTAATGAGGCAGTAATTGTTTAATCAACTGCGTAACCCGAACCGGGGATAAATCGAAAAAGACATTCATAAACAAAACAATAATTAAAATTGAAGTTGAAGATAAAATTAGTTGTTTATTTTCAAGAAAATAATAGTGCGTAAGCAGATTTGAATAAAGATAACAGATGTTATGTTAAAGTATTAAGTGCAGCGCGTGTCCTTGTAACGAGATTCGGCTAAAAGTATTTATGAGACCACCTGTTAAGTAAACGAAGCGTTCGTTGTATATTAAACCAATGTTTAAATAACGTTATATGACATTGAAAGTTTTATTGGTATAAGGGTCTAATTTTGGTGTAAAGGGTTGCTAGAAATTTTAAGAGGCAACCGAAGGTTTACCGTTATTACATGTTTGTGGAAGTAATAACCTCGCGTAAGTGAACTAATCGCGAGTGCACAGAGGAATAAGTTTTGTTGAGCCTTTTGTAATGTGCTTCAGGCAATTTTATGCAGTACAAATGGACTACATATATTTGGTTTACGGAAGAAAGAAGAAAGAAAAGCCAAGGATTAATGGACGATCTTAAGTAAGGTTTATATTTAAGTATTTTAAAAATTTAGTAAAGCACGATTATCTCTTTGGTTTATTTCATTTGTGTAATGTGATTAAATATTAATTAGTTTAGAAACGAAAAGATAATCGTTCTCGAATCATGTTGTGTTGGGTTGTATAGTATTAAGAATTTTTGCAGAAATTGGTAGTGACGTGTGGTTTTGATTTTCAACCACGTTGTTGAGGTATATGTAAATATATTTGTGTGTGTAAACATTTGTTTTTGACTATTTTATGCAGGACAATATATATTTATCGTTATCTTTTTACTTTGTTGTTTATTTAACCAGGTATGAAACACAGATGTAACATTTACTTAATTGGTGATCTTGTTTTGACAATTTTAAAAGTAAGCTTTGCATATTTTAATTTTTCAGATTTAAGGAACGACCTGAAAGTTCATATTAGCCAGGTTGATTGCAAAATTTTCATGTTTGTTTTAATAACGCACTGCACTATTAACAGATCAGCTGTTAATTTAAATTTCATTAAGTATAATAAAAGTTGGAGTTTTGAAACCTTAAATGTTTACGAATGTCAAATACGATTCAGAAGTAAAGTAAATTTAAAAGATATCGTTCATGTTAAGAATTTTAAAAATTAATTACCGTTCATTGAATGAATTTGAATGATCAATTTTATTTTGGAAGTTTTGGTATACGAGGTGTATTCAAAAAGTTTTTAATAACCTGGGTAGTACTAAATTTATTTGAGTTTGAGTTGAATTGTTTGGGACGAGTGTTTATGTTAGAACCTTCGTATATGAGTTTACCGAGTAAGCACAATCCTACTTTCCACAATCAAGTAGGGTTAATTAACATCCAGCTTAAGACAATTATATTAACAAAGTTTCGATTGTGGTGGCGCCTAGAGACATATTTTCTCGAATTGAGCTATTTGAGTATAAGTGTAAGGTGTTTGAGCTTATTAATCATTCATTTTACGTATTATTTCGACCACGCCCATCTCCCTGTTAGCTGGCTTGGCAACCCGCTTACATTAGTAAGCCTACACGACGCCTAGTGCGGTTTGGACGTGTAACAAGCCCTTTTGTATTGATATGACTTATTTTTATGTAGAATAAAAATTCAATTACTAAAATTACTATGTACTCCTCTTGTGTATTCTGCAACTAAAACCTGAAAGAGATGTAGAAAACTAAGTATTTTCTAGAGGCGAAAGTGCCGGTTTCGTTTCATTACTGATTTGTTACATCTAAAAATTAGTCATTCAAAATACACATCGACTTCGGCACACCAGTGTACCGAACCGTCTCTGAAACATACATTGATTCGGCACACCGGTGTACCGACATGGCACATGAGAATGTAGTGGTTCGGTACACCGGTGTGCCGCGCCGTGCGGAACGTGTTAAAGTTATAAACTTGGTTGATTCAAGGTAACATTGAAGAACCAATGACACAACATTGATAATTCAATTAATTTCTAGATATACAGTAGCAGATAATGAAACCTTTTTTAAAAGAGTTTTAAAGAAAAGTGCGAGCAGGGCAAACAGAAAAGGAGAATTCTACACATGCAAAGAAGTTTTCGCACTGTGGTAACAAGTTTTTAATTTGCTACACGTAATTTTCCTCTTAACCATTGGAAATTGTTTTAGTTCATGTGGGCTATTGTAACTCGATTCCATTTCGATTATACGTTTAGCGACTTGAGCCAATGGATTGTTTCCAGTACGTAGCAGAGTTTAATTCGATATAGCGTACTTTCGTACGGATATGCACTAATCGATTCCAATTCACCAAATCGTCTAACATCATCTACTAAGTGGCAAAGATATGTACATTACTAGTAATGGAGTCCTCTCCGTACAAATCTATATATTTTTCAATATATTTTTTTATTAAAGATTCAGCAACTTCTAAATTAATTGAAAGTTTATTACTCGCACAACATCCACATGCAAAAAGTCTTTTAAAACAACAGGACCAATGTAAAATAAAAATGTGCGAATATATATATATATATATATATATATATATATATATATATATATATATATATATATATATTTAAGTGTAAAAAATATTTTTGTCTGTCCTGCTTTTTTAAAAATCATACAGCCAAGTTAAATTAAATTTATAAATATATTAGATATGTCATTTAAATGATGCTGTACTATGCAAAATAAAGCGTTTAGTATCAAAAGTTCAATTGTATAATTATCCATTGTAATAAGTTATGCAATGTCTCAAAAAACATTCAGATAAAACCAACTATACGCATCCGACATCAAAACCAACCTTACAGGTATATCGCCCAATACATCTGCCAGCTTTTGAACAAAACAATACATTGAAATGTCTGACAAATGTTATGCGACGCGGCCACAATTGAATATTCAGCCGTCGGACAGCATTTGTCCCCCACGGCCATAGCGGCTCTGAAATCATGTGTAAATTGGGGGACAACGTTTGTCCGACATGGCACTTTAGGTGTTAAGTATATTGGTCACATTTCTTAATGTGTCATTGTTGCTGATATATTTTTAAAATGTTATCTAGAAATGTGTTATGCATTAGTGTTACATTTCGTTTTATGTCTTTATATCATAATAATCTTTATTTTTGTGTGTGATATTTTGCCTTGTGTCATTGTTGAATTTATTACACGTACCTATTGATGAAATATTTCATAATTATTATTATGTTATAATTATAAACTTATTTTAGTAATGTTTTCAAGCCGGTTGAAACGTATAATGAACAATTCCAAAGCAGGGGTCTGTGAGGAAAATATAACCAGTGAACCTCGCATTTCTTTAAAAGGTTTGGCAATTTTAGTATTTACTTTGAATAGCAATTTTTGACTAGATATTTTAAATTTGCAGGAAATGCAAAAAAACATAATACGCAACTTAACAAATATGAAGCAGCGTTGTCCTGTTTATCTGATATTAGCATGGGGGGTACTGAAGGAAATCAAGCTGCAAATCACCAAGAAAAGGGTACTTAATTTACTTTTCAGTTTCTTTGTTTTGTAAATTTTAGGTAAATATTATTTTGATATATTCCTAACAAAACATAAAACCTTATTGTCTTTATAACATTAATTTGTGAAATTACATGAGTTGAAGTATCTTCGCACTATTTTTGCTTATTAGAGAAATATATCGATAGACAGGAGCACAACTTTCTTCCTTTTACTGCAAAGAACTTACTAAGCAAACTTGTTGAAGAAGGTGTGATAAAAGAAGAATATGCTTATTCGGTGTCAAAAAGATTTTACTACGAGGTCGTTTGTTACTTGCAGTCATGGTCAACACGATTTTTTGAAGAATCCAGTAAGATGAAGTGTTTTCTTCTCAAGCAGACTATGACATACGAAGAATTTGAAGAATCTTTTTCTTACTTTTACTCTCGGGCCAAAAATCACATTTTAGATTTAGAATATATAACAACTGACAATCACATTTTTTATACTTACCGTGCAACTGCAAAATGTATTGAGAAACACGTTAAAGAATGGGAGGAAAAAAATGAAAGCCTAATAGCAAGATGGAGATCCGTTTATAGTGATCTAGTGAAGAGTGAATGTGATGTAATATTAACAAAATATTTAATCAGTTTTATCTTTACGTTACCTGGATCAAATGCGCAGTGTGAAAGACTTTTTAGCATAATTAAAAATTACTGGACTGAAGAAAAGAGTAGGTTAACTGTTCATACAGTAGAACAAGTAATGAAGGTTAAATTTAATACAAAAATGACTTGTACAGAATTTTATCATGCACTCAAAGATGACATTAGTTTGCTGAAGAAAGCAAAGACATCTCAAAAATATGTCAAATTGTAATTACAATAAAATTAAAGTTAATATTAATATTAAATATTATTATTTGAGCAGTGTATTCTTTTTGATTTCAAAATTTGTGGTCACCCTATCTAAGCTCCTCAACGTCTGCTTCCAGTTTTACATGTTCTACCTGTAGTGATGATTCTGAGACAAACGAGACGAAAGATGCAGTTGAAAATGACAAGGAGAATTCCAAGATGCGTGGCAAGAAAAGGAAGCTAGGCCCAGAAAATTGGAAGAAAAATGTGGCAAAGAAGTTAAGAAATATTGGAGACGCATATACCAACACTAAGAGTAAAAAGACCTATCCCAAAAGAAAATTACAACAAAATGTTTTAATAAAATATCCGGAGAAGAACGTTCTAACATTTTTAAAATGTATTAGGAATTAGGGAATGTACAACGACAACGCGACTTTATTAGTGCATGTATAACAACTGTGAAACCGAAGTATAGATATACCAGATAAGGCAGTACTAGACGACCCAATAACGCTTTTTATTTTGATGTCAAGGACCAGCGAATTCGTATTTGTAAAAAGTTTTTCAAGAATACGTTGTCTATTAATGATCGTCCTATCAGGACAGTACTGAGCAACTAAATCATCCGCAATTTGTGCAAGAATATCTACGTGGTAAACATAGAAACCACCATAAACTTGACGAGGAGATAAAAGAAAGTATAAGGCAACACATCGAATCAGTACCTCGGATCCCAAGTCATTATTGTCGCTTAAATACAAACCGTGAATTTATTGAGGGTGGATTAACGGTGGCTGATTTACAAAAAAAATACAACAAAAAAATACAACATGAAGCTCAGAAGGCTGCAGGAAATTATGTTTTGTATCATAAAATTTTTAATGAAGAGTACAACATTTCCTTTTTCAAAGGATCAATGCGAGTTTTGCGTTTCTTACCAAACCGCAAGTGAAGTTGATAAAAGAAACAATGAAAGATACATTCGAAGCACATTTGCAGCAGAAGGAATTGTCGCGTATTGAAAAACAGGCAGTGCTACCTTGTCCGAAGGGTCTCACTTCTTCTTTCTATTACGTTTCAAAGTTAAACGTCTTTAATTTTACAATTTATGATATTAAAACTAACGCAGTTGTATGTTTGCAATGAAGCAGAAGGTCATCGAGGCGCAAATGAGATTGGTTCATGCATACTAAATCACTTAGAAGATTTAAATAATGCCTTTGCCAATGAAACTGATGTTATTTTATTTTCCGACAATTGTGCCGGGCAGCAAAAAAACAAATTTTTGTTGTCTTTGTATACGTATGCTATCAGAAATTTGCAAAATATCAAGAGCATAACTCATAAATATCTTATAACCGGACATACGCAAAATGAGGGGGATAATGCTCATTCCCTCATTGAAAGATATGTAAAGAAGCATTTAAAATCTGGACCGATTTGTGTGCCTGGACAGTATATAACCCTTATTAGAACAGCCAAAAAACTGGCAAACCTTATATGGTTAAAGAACTCTCACATGAAGACTTTTATGACTTAAAATATTTAGCAAATTCAACAGGTTTCGGTACTTTGCCCAAATCATTTAAACTTTCTGAGGTTCAGATATTTAAAATTGAAAAAAACAACCCATTTACACTCTTTTTCAAGAAAACTTTTGATCAGGAAGAATTTGAAACAGTAGAGATTGATAAAGGCAGAAGCTTCAAAGGAAAAGGTACAGGTAAAAATTGCTTAATAAAGGCGTATAAAAATAAAATTGGTGTAACTGAAAATAAGAAAAAAAGCTTGCTTTCCTTATTTAATGAGACTGCCAACAAGAAAGGAACAGCGATTCCAAAATGTTACAAAAATTATTATTTGAATCTTTAATAAATTTTTTGGTATGACGTTTTTCGATTATTAGACAGTAAGGTATAAAATTCCTATGCGCTTTGTTTTATTTTGTAAGTTTTCTTTGATAGTAAGAGTAAGAGTAAGTTTTGTTTTTTTCGATTTCAAACTCTGTGAACTTTATTGCAAGAATAAAACTTAATTCAACATTTTGTTTTAATTTGATTTTTTCACATATACAAAGTAGGTCAAAAAAAAAGAACGAAACATGTTTTTTTTTTTAATTTAACATTAATGATGGCTAGAGTCCGGAATTCTATATAATTACATATTTTTTCCTTAGTATGTATTCGTTGGAAAACCTGCAATATTCACGAATTAGACTATTAGGCGCCTTATATTTAATTTTAATGCTACATATTTTTACATATTTCCTACAATATTACATATTTTAAGATAATTACATATTTTTACATAAAACGGCCAGATTTTCCGACAAACTGAAGTGAAATTATAAAAACATTACGTATAGGTAAATATTAAAAGTTGTCTTTGTTAGTAATCCTTGCATGCATTTATTTTGAGAGGTCCATTCAGGTATCACTATTATCCTGCTAATCCTACCGGTTTGCATTGTTTGCAATTCTGGTAAAACCTAAGATTGACAGTAATCCTTGGTTAACATCACACGTTGCGCCTAGAAGACGGCTCAACGTCTGGTAAAATCTTTTGTTAACTGTAATTAAAAGTTATTATTATTAATTTTATTAATACATAAATAATTATGTATTTAATAAAATTAATATTAATAATTTTTAATTACATATTCACTTTTGAACTTATGCGTTCATTGCAAAAACTTATAATAATTTTGTTAACTGTATTTACATGTACTTCGTGTTTCACGAAAAGTAATGCCCGTTATCGGGTATTTCCTTAAACCCCGAACATCCCTCCTTACCTAAAACTAAAGGCGAAATGTTTTTGGCTTTAAATTTTATTCTTGTATTTGTATTCAACGAGACTTCTTCGTTGCAACATCGGTATCGTGTTACAGTCGTTAGGTTTCAGTTCAGTGAAAAGTATACCGGTATGCCTCCTATTGGAAATTCTTTTAGTGCGAAACTACGTACGTGGATTGCTATAGACGAAGCTTTTACTACCGATGGAAAAGTGGTGTTTTGTCAAGTGTGTGCCAAAAAAGTGGGTTGTACAATGAAGTCTCAACTGGAACAACACACGCGAAGTGCGCTTCACAGCAAAAACAAGCAGTTACGTTCAGCTAAGAAGCAGACTTTATTAACGCAGATGCATACAAACACGCATCGAAATGAGTTTCATAAAGATATGTGTGATGCAATGATTGTAGCAAATATCCCATGGAACAAACTGCAGGTGCCCAAGTATCGCGCTTTTCTCGAAAAGTATTGTGGTCGTCAAATCCCTGACGAATCGACGCTCCGCAAGGGATATCTTGATGTATGCTACGAGCAAGCTTTGGAGTCAATTCGAGCAGAAATAGGTTCTTCCCATATTTGGATTGCTGTGGATGAAACTACGGACGTTATGGGTCGGTATATTGCAAACTTGGTTGTGGGGAAACTGAGTCCAGAGTGTGTCACAAAACCACACGTTGTTGCCAGCAAAGTCATAGAGCGTACAAACCATGCAACAATTGCACGATTTGTTAATGATGGACTGAACATTTTGTAGCCTAGAGGTACACAAGAAGAAAAAGTTCTTGTAATGTACAGTGATGCAGCAGCCTATATGTTGAAGGCTGCAACGGCGCTGAAAGTATTCTATCCGAACATCGTTCACTTCACTTGTTTGGCCCATGCCCTCCAACGGGTTGCCGAAGAGATACGAAGTCATTTTCCCCAAGTTAATCGACTTATTTCTTCCATTAAAAAAGTGTTAAGGCACCTTTACGTGTACAGCTTTACCGGGAAAGTCTACCACATGCTCCACTTCCTCCAGAACCAATAATAACGCGATGGGGTACTTGGATAGAAGCTGTTCATTTTTACAGTAAACATTTTGAAACTGTGAAGACTGTTGTTAACTTATTTTCTGCTGAGTCTGCTGTGTCAGTTAGGGATGCACAATCTATTCTACAAAATTCTGAAATAGCAAAGTTGCTTATATTGAGTGCAACTTTTCTTGGATCCTGAAAGCATCAAAAAATTGGAAACCAAGGGACTTTCATTAATAGAATCAATGGACATCATCCGTGATGCAAAAAATAAAATCAGCGCTGTTCGTGGCACTATCGGCGAACAAGTAGCAAAGAAATTTCAAGCAGTTCTGGAAAGAAACCCCGGATATTCCGATTTATTTAATGTTAGCCAGATCCTTAGTGGAGAAACGCAGAATTCTCCAGAACACATTACAGTCGGCAATATTCCTATGTTCAAGTATGCACCAGTGACATCATGTGATGTCGAGAGATCGTTTTCGGTGTACAAAAACATACTTTCTGATCGCGGACGGAACTTAACTCCTGAACATATAGAGAAATATTTAGTGGTCAACTGTTTTTCTTGTCTTGATTAATGTGTGGTGACAATAGACAATTATATATTAACTTCTGAATTTGTATTTTTGTATAACTTTAATAATATTATCTTTTATTAAAATTTTTGTATCAACTTACTCTTTTTATTGTAGCGTAGGAATAATATACGTATTTATGCTCTAAAAAAGTTAAACAATAAAAAGACTCGATGATGGTAACCTAGAACAAAGTGGTTTTTTTCGTAATAAAAAATAGCAGTAAACAGTAACAAAGCAGTTTTATTATTACCAAAAATAAATATTTTATTTAATTATGAAAATTGTGAATTATCAACTTAGTATCTATGTAATTTAGTAAAATTACGATGGTAAAAAATTGTAATGCTCTCTGACAAGATATCCATTTACTAGTTTATTAAAGAAAAACAAAAAAAAATTACAAGTTTATTATGAAATTCCAATAAACACAAATTCTTCAAGGATACCATAAAAAATTAAATGAAACTTATAAATAATTTTTGAATTTTTTTTATAAATATCAATAATTTTTAACTTTCTGTGCGATTTTGATATTACATATTTCCTACATATTTTGAGGTTTTTTGTTACATATTTACATACATATTTTTAAAGTAATGCTACATAAAAATCTGGTCCCTAATGATGACTAAGGCCTACTCCAGAATGCTCAAACTTCATACTTTGACAAATTGAATGATAATAAAATTATATTTATCTCTAGAAACAGCTCTAAAGCAAATAAAAATATTAAAAACCCGTTTCCTGAAAAACTACGTTTTTTGCGATGTGTCAATGTTCTTGCGAATGAGCGATATATACAGGGTTTTCAAAGTTAAGTCGGCACTATTGCTACCTTCGTTATTATTGGTGATACGAAGTCGGTTAAATGTGCAAAGAAGTAGCATTTTTTCCGCTCGTTACGATAGTGAAATCAAAATAAAAATTGAACTTCGTGTTCGCGAGTTATATCAAACATTTCCATTTTTTTAAATGGCACACCCAGTATGCAATATCCATAATCGATAGAAAATTAAATTCTGAACAAAAAAGTTCCTATGACATTTTACCCTAATGTTAAAAATGACAAAGTTATTGATCATTTATTGAATTCATCAAGGTGTCTGGTATTACGGGAACAATATTTGTCATTTTCACAAATGTCATCAGAATTGATATGTCAAATTGAAGTTTGCTAATAAAGAGTTAAGAGTTTGTGTTTTTTGAATAGAAAAATGCCTTTCACCCATTCAGAAAAGTGTGATGTTAGAATGTTACATCGTTTGTCAAAAAAACAGTTATCGAGCGCGTGAGCGTTACAGTGATTTGTTTCCTACGCGTCATTTGCCGGATAGAAGATAATTTTTGGTTTTGTATCGTAAATTTAGATCTAATTCGAGCGTGTTTAAGAAATCCAGATCTAATAAACAATGTATAATTAGTGAAGAAACTGAAATTAATGTGTTAGCTTATTTTGAAGCACATCCCAACAACTCAATTAATGATTTAGTGCAAGAAAATGGACTATGTTCCATCCACAATATTCTAAAAAAGTATAAGTTTGTGCCGTATAAGTTCCGACCTACACAGCCACTAGTACCAGATCAAGAAAGACACGTTCAGTTTTGTCACTGGTTTATTAATCAAATGAGAACCAATAATGATTTTTGAAGCTCAATTCTATGGATTGACGAATCAACTTTTTATAATAGGGGCATGTTCAACAGGAAAAACAGCCATTTTTGGAATCGAGAAAATCCGATGCTCTACCGATCTTGTAACCCGCAGAGACGCTTCAGTGTTACTGTTTGGTGCGGTTTTATTGGCTCGATAATTGTTGGTCCAGTATTTTATCAGGATGCGTTAACTGGTGAGCGGTACGCCGCAATGTTGACTGCCACACTCCAAGACTTCTTGGATGATGTAAATTTAATGGATAGGCAGAACATTTATTTCCAACAAGACGGAGCTCCTCCCCATAACGTTCGTCAGATAAGATAGAATATTAAAATTTTTTTTGATGACAGATATTTATCAACTAATGGGCCTATCCGTATGCCTCCTCGATCACCTGACATTACTCCAATGGATTTTTTCTTTTGGGGATAAGTGAAGAGTGTGGTGTACAACAGGCGATATGATAACCTTGGGGATCTCCAGCAAAGCATCGTTCACGCCATCAATAATATTGATGGTAGATCCATTGCTAAGGCTACTTAACAGTGTCTACAAGCGGGCCCAGAAATGCTTGGAGCAAAAGGGTGATGTTTTCGAACATCTAATTTGAGTTTTGTTTTGTTGTTCCTTATTATTATTATCACTTAGAATAAAGAATCCTGTTTCAATTGTCTGATATTCTTTTCATTTTCTGCTCTATGGTAATACAGAAAAATAGTTGACACAGCCACCTTGATGAATTTGGTAAATGATCAATAACTTTGTCATTTTTGACATTAGGGTGAAATGTCATAGGAACTTATTCGTTCAGAATTTAATTTTCTATCGATTAAGGATATTGCATATTGGGTGTGCCATTTAAAAAAATGGAAATTTTTGACATAACTCGCGAACACGATGTTCAATTTTCATTTTGATTTCACCATCGTAACGAGCAGAAAAAATGCTACTTCTTTGCCCATTTAACCGACTTCGTAGCACCAATAATAACGAAGATAGCAATAGTGCCGACTTAACATTGAAAACCCTGTATATATATATATATATATATATATATATATATATATATATACAGTGTCCCCGGATAGGTGAAACGACTCTTGTAAAAGATAAAAAATTTTCAATATAAAATTTCATTGTTTGGGGTTCAGCCCTGCTTAGTTAAAGACTAATTTCTGGCATAATTTTAGTTTTCTAAAATCATGTATGCCTTGGATCTCTTCAAAAATTTGATTTTTGGTTCTAGTAAACTGCCTTTGTTAGTGTAGATATAACAAAATTTGATTAACAAAAGTTGTTTAGGATCATGAAAGAGTCCTACTTCTAGAATTTCAAGCACCTAGGCCAACGTTGATGTTTTGGCAATCTTTAACATATATTCATCTGCATTTCTTTGAAATCAGCTCAAATACTTGGCTTATGCAATCTTTGTCAAATAAAACAATATGTGTAAGAAAATTAAACTATCAAATAAAAATAATATTAATAATTATCAACACATCAAAGTCGGTGTAGGTCGTTACAATTTTGGAAATAGGACTTTTTTATGATTCTGAATAACTTTCATTAATCGTATTCCTTTCTGTACTACTAACAAAGATTTTTCTGCAGAGTACAGTTTTTTTGAATCAAAATCTCTCATATCTTCTGTTATGGAAAAACAAATTGTCTCCATAACAAAACTTATCTGTCAATCTTATCAATCAAACACTTCTGTATTAAATTGAAACATACTTTTAAAGACAATGTTAACATTAGATGAAAAAGTTTACTTGATTCAGTGTTACGGAATCGGTGAAAGATCGATAAATATGTTTATTGCTTTATTTAATGAAAAATATCCAAATACTGCAATTAACAAGGTTACTGCTTGGCGTTTAATCAAGAGATTTCTCACAACAGGAAGCGTTCACTATAAGAGAGAGAAAAAAGCTTACGATGAAACTGATGCAGGTACTTTAGTTGCTTTAAATTCCGTAGATGCATATCCTAAAATGTCTCTAAGAAATAGAAGCGTAAATACAAACATAAGTAAAACACATTTACAGAGAATTTATAAAACTAACAAAATTTATCCATATAAAGCCAAATTTTGCCACACTTTGGAAGAAGGTGATGAAGCAAGGCGATTGCAGTTCTGTTTGTCTTTAGGGGAGTTAATTTTAGAAAACAGAAATTTCCATAAACTAATAATTTTTTCTGACGAATGTGCTTTCACAACAAATGGTGTTCCATCTTTGCAAAACTGTCGATATTGGAGCAGAGTCAATCCCCATTACGTAGTTAACTCAAGAAGGCAGTATTTTGGAAAACTAAATGTTTGGTGTGCCGTCTCATACGAGTTAGGAATTATTGGACCCTTTTTTATTGAAGGAAGATTAAATCAGCAAACTTACTTACAAATTCTGCAAAGTTTTGTTGACGAACTTCCATTAAATATTCGACGTTCGCATTACTTTCAACAAGATGGCTGCCCTGCCCATTCCACACAAATGATTACTGATTGCCTTAATAATCAGTTTGTTGAAAGATGGTTCGGGAGAATGAGCGTGACATCTTGGCCGGCTAGATCTCCAGACCTATCGATAATGGATTTTTTTGTATGGGGATGGGTAAAACAAATAGTTTACAAAGAACACATTCCGAATGATACTGAAATATTAAAACGCAGAATAACAGTTGAAGTTCGATCAATTCCTAGAGAACAAATACAGGCAGCATTTGGAGAATTCCGGAATCGTATTGAAAACTGCGCAAATTTAGGAGAAGGCTTAGTAGAGCCTTATTTTTAATCTGAATATTAACTCACTATTTCATTATAACTTATCAGTAGAGTGAAGATTTTATGCAAAATGCATATCGCTTATTTTTTATAGTTGAAGAATATCGTTTTGTTTTTCGACGAATTGCACTAAATGCAATCATTTGACATTAATTAATTTTTGCATATTTTGCATATTTCGCCAAATACTGCATATATTGCAATTTTATGCATATTTTGCCTTTTTATTCATAATTAACATATATTTCGCATTTTTTCTATATCTTCCAAATTCGTTTTAAAATGCATTATTCTAACTTATTTTAAATTTTGTTATTGTGTCTAACTAAGAAATGTATTTTTATATGAATAAGACAGGTTTAAAGAAAGATTATTACCTGCAGTTAAGTGCAACGTTAATACTTCCGGATTAAGTTTCAATGCCGCTATTTCGTAGTATTTGAAAATTCCAAAGGTACCTAAGTAGATAGTTAAAGCATTGATTGAGGGAATTCCCTCAATCAAGGGTTAAAGTGATTTGGACTTTTTCAAGGTAAGTGTTTAGTTAGTTAATCCTTCTTGAAAATAATTTGAGAGTAACGGACAAAATGCAAAATTTTAAACATTCTTTGGGCGAAGACGTAACTAAATGGTACGGCTTTGTTAAGTGAACTTCAAGATGCCGAAAGTTAAAAATAGTTTAGTTCAAGTATGGATAAAAAATATATCCGAGCTACGTCTGGATGATGAAAAAGTGTTTTGCATAGCCTGTGGAAAAATAGTAAGTACCATTACATATTTTTAATTGATTTCGGAAATTAAACCCTTATTAATTGATGTAGGTTATTGAATTCACCGTTTTATCAGTTTTTAAACGCAATTAGATACTTATTTTTAAAATTAATTTTTCCTTAGATCATGTGCGAAAGGAAATCTCAAGTTACACAGCACATTGAAACCTCTCTTCATAAAAGAAAATTAGAAACATTTAAGAAAACAAAAGTTTGTCAGACACCTTTGCGCCAGTCGTTGTTTCAAGAAACGGCCAAAAGAAATGCACAAGAGGAATTTAATTTCGAATTGTGTAGTGCATATTAAAGCCAATATTCCATTAAAGAAATTGCAAAATCCTAGTTTTAGGTCATTTTTAGAAAAAAATAGTAAAAAGCAAGTGCCAGATGAAAGCACGCTTCGAAAAAGGTATATTAATGATTTATATCTTGAAACTATGGGGCATATAAAGAAAATTACAAAAAACAAATATCTTTATTTTATTGTAGATGAAACTACAGATTGTTGCGGGCGATATGTTGCAAATTTAATGATTTCCATTAGTAAATAGTAATTGTAAATAGTTTAATAAGTAGTATAAAGAAAGTGTTTTTAAAAGCTCCGTTACGAATTCAATTGTACAAAGAAAAGTTACCTAATATTCCTCTACCACCAGAGCCTGTGATTACGCGTTGGGGTACTTGGTTAAATGCAGCTCCTTTTTATGCAGATCATTTGGAAAAAATAAAGGAGTTAGTTTTAGAAATTTCTGATAATTCAAGTACTTACGTTCAAAAAGCCCAATCCATTTTAAAGAAAACACAATTGCGCAATGAGCTGGCATTTATAAAAGCAAATTACTATTTTGTAAGTTCAACCATTGCTAAATTAGAAACGGAAGCATTGTCATTAAATGAATCTATGCAAATAATTAATAAATTTCAACAGCTGATTTCTGCTGTTTCAGGAAATATTGGTAAAACTATTTCTAATAAATTAAATGAAATTTTACAAAAAAACAGTGGATATCAGTTGTTACTAAAAGTTAATAAAGTTCTGAAAATTGAGGAAAATTCCGATGATCTTGTTATAAATTTAGATTTGGCCATATTAGCCGCATTAAAATATGCACCCATAACTTTTGTGGATGTAGAAAGAAGTTTTTCTTTGTACAAAAACATACTATCGGACAGACGCCAAAATTTTTTGCCCGAAAACTTGAAAAAATACACACACACACGCACGCACGCACGCACGCACCCACCCACACACACACACACACACACACACAAACACGCACTCGCACTCGCACGCGCATCTCACGCTCCGCTCCCGCGCACTCGCACTCGCCCTCGCACTCGCACGCACCCACCCATGTCCATGTCTTCCGTTGCATTACAGAACCACATTTGTGACAAGGGTTGTTTTGAAGATCGTCATTTAAAAGGATGTCGCTGCAGAAAATTCACGGCACTTTCTTCTGAATTTGCAACTGTAGCGTAAAACTCTTTTAACAACATTTTGGAACTAAAAAGTACAGATATTAAAGAACTAACAATATTTATATATATATTATATAACTATATATATATATATATATATATATATATATATATATATATATATATACATATTTGAACGGAAGTTAGATTTGGAATCAGGGGAGGCTAAAACGGATTTCTGCATAGAAATTTTCCTAAAGATGCGCCGCGACGTTCCTTGCAATAGGCAGTACTTAGGAAGTTATACTTGTTGCCATCAAAAGGTATTCACAAATTCAGAAATAATAATTGTCTTGTGACCTGTCTCAGACTCAAGTAGTGATGACTTGGAGAATTTTATCGAAGAAAGAGAAAGGAATTTAGAACAGCTGAATCCTGTAAGTTTCTTTAATTTAGTATCGGTAAATATACTTCCTTTTTGCGTCTTTTTCGAGCATCTCATACCATAAACCAAAAATTGATAAAAAAAACCAAAAGTACCAAAAGGAAGTAGCAGCATATCAGGAGATGAGTCAGGTAAAACGTTTTCAAACTTCTTGTGAGTTAAAAGTAATTGAGAAAATACAAATATTACAATATGATTTTTTCCAACGTGAATCGAACACTTTCAGATATCGCAGTCCCTGTTAGAAGACGCAAAAAATGTATTAAAAAACCATGGAGTTGTGAAGAAGTCAAGGCAGTGACAAGTTTCTTTAGGACAGAAATAAAAAACGAGACCGTCCCTGGAAGAAAACAAATTGAGGAGCTGAAGAACGCCTCCAGTGTCCTCGATAACAGAACGTGGCTAGATATTAAATTCTGCGTAAAGAATCATATAACAAAATGTAATCGCAACAAACGGTGAAGTTTATAAATACATCCACAACTTAAATATGGAGTAAATATTGATCTAATTTTACGTAAATTCATGCTTAGTCCTTCTACCTTTTTCCCCAACTTCACGTCTTAGAAAACTTAAACCTTCGAGATTGACCGATTTTCATACTGCGAGTCTGGGATCCATCTGCCAAAAACCAACGTGATTTTCCCCTAAAAATTTAATGTTTGTAGTTTTTTTGGTACCGTTGTCAATCTATGAGGTAAGAGTCGGAAGTTGTCCGCGGAGTAGTATGTATAGTACAGTATAGTATAGTATAGTATAGTATAGTATAGTATAGTATAGTATAGTAATTTATTCAGCATAACTTACAGTGAGTTTTAATCTTTTCAAAACCAACATCTCAAAACTTCTTTTTGTGTGAAAACTATAAAGATTTATCAATGGATGAAATAATAGATAAAGTTGTTTGGTAATTTAGATTTTTATTATTTACCAAAAAGTAACTTCAATTTTTGCATAAATGCTACGTTTTTGATTCGAGGTGCTTCCAAGGAGAAATATTTTTCATTGATAACTGTATCTATTTATATAGCTTTTAAAGACTATAATCTATCCCTTTTAGTAAATTACTTTCACTTTGTAGAAATTCTTTTTATAGTTGTCTAAGTGAGGACACTAGCTAAAAAGAAACTTGGTAGGCTTAATGTAGTATATTTATTATTAAAAAAACTTAAAATAATTTAACATTAGTCAAATTGCTTTGGTATGTGTGAATCCTTGCAGTATTGCAGGCTCACATTCCAATAATGTAAGTAATTTGACTGAAATCTCATTATATCTAGAATTTACATTAATTCTACATATATAAAGACAAAATATACATCGATTAGAACTTGTATCTCGATAGCTCAGTTGGTTAGAGCGCCACTCTAGCAAAGTGGAAGTCGTGGGTTCAAATCCTACTCGAGGTGAACTTTTTATTTATGTAATTTTTAGTATATTTATCTTTAAAGCTTTGAACCAGATTTTTGCACTAAGAAAATTACATTTTAAACAACTTTTCAAGTTTTTTTCTGTCTTGGCTAATAAATACCTTTTTCGCAATTATTTAAAAAAAATCTAAAATTTGACATATACGGTAAATCATGTGACAACTTTTGTTTAGTCCATTTGTATTTTCTTTTCAGCCCCTTCTAATTGTCTAATTTTAAATTTTGAAAAGCTTCGTATTGAAAACTTTTCTCCTTTAATGCGGAATTTTTGATGGTCAGTACATATGTACATATCTAATATATGAGCACACATAATGCAAGTATAATTTTCAAAAATTATGCACTTTAAATATCAGTTTTCGAAAATTTTATATCTAAATATTTACAACCGAAATTCTACTTTACTGAGTGCGTGAACATAGAATTAGGAGAAAAACACAAGTCGACAATGAGAGACTCGAAGAAGTTCATCATTTTAGTTACCTAGGAAGTTATACGATGGAAAGATAGTAAAGATAAAATGGAAAGTAAGGCTACCCATATTTCAAGGAAATGCGATTCAAGCATATTTTTATGGTGTATTTTCTTTCACCTTGTTTCGCAGAGTGGATCATTGACAACACAGAATTTTACGTAGGTGGGCTAATTTTTTTTGAAGACATGTTCCTGGTGAAATACGTACTTTTATGTATAAAAGGACGAAATACCTAGTTTTATGTACCACTGTAAAAAAATACGTACTATTACATAAAATAGTGACCGAATGCGAGGCCTGCAATCTAATTAAGCTAATTGTATATCGATAGATTCATTTAAATATTACAAATAGAAGTCGAGTAAACGTTTTGCCTCACATGATGATGAGTGAAATCCTACCAATGAGTGATGAATTATACTTGCAACAAAAAAAAACCATTTCCATTTGAACGCAAATGACCGAATGAAATGAGAGTGCGCTGGCAACAATGCATTATAATCCATGTCGCTGTTTATGTTATTGCGAAAGCGTATAGGAATGTCACAGATACTTCCTCCGTCCGCCCCCACCTCATTATGAGTAAGGTTTGCTAAAAATAGAACGGCCGCCAGAGGGCGTACGAATCAGTCCAATTATACACAAATACGAAGTCCCCACAATTAATGTATGTCCAACTCGTGCACTTTATATTAACCAAGAGGCACTCGGTTTTTCTACTTTTCCTACGTAGTCTTTAATCCCTGCTTGACAAAAAAAAATTATAGTAACACTGGAGGCTTAAGAAAGCTTTGGTCCAATTAGGATGATGATGGAATACCAGATAAGCGTAAAAACTCAAAAAAAAATTGTGGGGACGTGTGTATGTCCCCACAATTCTAAATATCCCCACATCCCTGGTTCCTGGTATGTGCAAGTCCCCACAATCAATCGCAGACAAACACACACACACACACGCACGCACGCACGCACGCGCGCACGCACGCGCGCACACGCACACACACACACACACACACACACACATATATATATATATATATATATATATATATATATATATATATATATATATATATATATATATATATTTATGATTGTGGACCTGAACAGGCTAAATAAGGCCTATCGTGCTAAAGCACTCAGGAACACTTAGGAGGATGGATAGAGGGATAATGAATTGCCAATAGATGCCTATGAACAGCTACCTTAAATTTTCTCATATCATAAGTGAGAGGAAAACAGGAACTAGAGAGATCATTCCAGAGTTTAGAAGCCGTGTAGAAAAATGTGGATTGCGCCCGTTTGGTACGACAAGTGGAGATTTGTACTGCATACTGATGATGTGAATGAGCGAACCGAGTGTTTCTCGCAAAGATAGCCGGAGATGGTATCAAAGAATGTAATTCACCAGCACAATAGCCGTTGTAATAACGATAATACAAAGAAAGAACTGAAACCATCCTTCTATGCTCAAGGGACTGTATGTGAGAAGTTAAGGACGGGTCATTTATAAGCCTAATCGCTCTCTTTTGAATACGATCAACGATATCGAGAGCATATTGGGGAGCACTAATCCAAAGGTGAGAATTATATTCCAGATGAGGCCGAATTTGGGCCTTATACAGCAGAAGGAGTTGTCGAGAGGTAAAGTACTGCTTAGATCTGTACAAAAAGCCTATTTTACGAGCAGCTGTTTTGGTAGCTGACAGAAGATGGTCAACCCATGAGAGATTTGAAGATACAGTCATACCCAACAGAGTAATAGAGTCTGAAAACTTAAGAACTCAGCCATTCATACTTACAACAGGAAATTATCGATCTTTTTTGGCGGACATAAGGCAACACTGAGTTTTGTTAGCATTAAATTTAACTAGATTATTGCTTCCCCATTCGAGAATACGTTGAATGTCTTTGTTGATTGAATTTGCCATTTCAGCTTTAATTTCTTGATTTGACATAGAAGGTGGATTATCACTATGAGTAGACTGAGATGAACTACAGTGAAGAGTGCTATCGTCAGCAAAGCAATGGATGGGGTTAGTTGTTGAAGAAATAAGGTCGTTTATGTACAGCAGAAAAAGTGTAGGCGCTATAACGGATCCCTGTGGTACGCCCGCGTTAATGCTAACTTCTTTTGAAAAAAAGCCATCAACTACGACACGTATTCGTCTTTTATCAAGGAATCTAGAAACCCAGTTGATGCGCGTATCATTTAACCCAAACGAGGTGAGTTTGGCAAGTAAACACTTATGCCAAACTTGGTCAAATGCCTTTGAGATATCTAAAGCGACTACAACTGTTTCACCGGACTGCTCTACTGTATTGTTCCAAACTTGGGTCACATATGAAAGAAGATCGCCTGTTGAACGACTTTGCCTAAACCCATATTGGTGGTCACTAAGGAGTTTGTTAGTTTCAAGGAACTTGAGCAGTTGCTGATTGATGGCTTTTTCCATGATTTTAGACAAAATGGAAGTGATGGCAATTGGTCTGTAATTTGAGGGATCGGTCTTATCACCTTTTTTGGGAATAGTGTCAGGTTGCGATGACGCACCCTGTATATAGGATGTTATAATGACGTGTATTACGTGTTTGGAGCACGAGTGTATTGAGTTTGAATGAAAAAAAATTTTTTGTGTGTATATAATGTGTGTGGGTGTATGATACGCCACTGGAATTTTAGGAAAGATATTATTTAGTATGTAGAGACGTGTATTTGAATGTTATAAAGACTTTAGTGTTGAAAGAATTAGATTTTGATGAATGTAAATGTGAAGAGAAATTTGTCTATGGGACGATAATGCTTTCCACTGGATTGCTTCTGTTTTGCTGATAAAGAAAGGAATGTGGTTGGATAAGATGGGGAATCTTGATTAGAAAATGTGAAGAATAAATGTAGAATGTTTTAGAAAATATGTAGAGAAAGATTGGGTATGTTTTAAGTAATAATTTCAGAAAGTTTTGTAATGTGCAATTGTGTTGAGAATAAATGTGTGTATATGGAATTTGAGACATTAGACTGTACTGATTTTTGCAAATGTTGCGGAAGGAGATCGAGCGCAGATTGGAGATAACGGTTAAAAGTTGTGTAATGGTCCAGAGGGGCCACTGAATGAATGTAGTGACGAAAGATGATTTCTTCGTGAAGTAATTGTAAAATTTGTAAGTGAAAACAAATATGGCGATGTATTGTAATTACATGCGTGCTTGTATAGAGGGAAGCAGTTGTTGGAAGTATGTAGTTTTGAATGAATATTATTGGAAAATATAACGCGGAAGGAAGACATGTTTAAAGATGGATGACTGAAGTTATAAATAGGGAAGTCACGAGATTGACGAGTTAGTTAGTAGTTAGTTGAAGTTAGAGGTAGGAAGTGAAGCTTTCGGTTTTGGCTGTTGCTTGTGAAGGTTGGCGGAAGGCGCGTGCGAGTTAGTGTGGGGGGATAGACTGTGACGAAGTGGGAGTATGTTTGTGAAATTTTAATGAAGCAGTAATTGTTTAATTAACTGCGTTACCCGAACCGGGGATAAATTGAAAAGACATTCATAAACAATACCATATTTAAAAATTGAAGTGAAGGTAAAAATTAATTTGTTTATCTTCAAAGAAAATAATAAAAGTGCGAAAGCAGATTTAAATAAAGTTAACAGTTGTTACGTAATAGTAGTATCAAGTTTAGCGCGCGTTCTGATAACGAGATTTAGTTAAAACTATTTGTGGGACCACCTGTTAAGTGAACGAAGGGTTCATTGTATATTATAAACCAATGTTCAAGTAACGTATATGACATTGAGAAGTTTATTTGTGTAAAGGACTAAATTGTTTTAAAAGTTGTTAAGAAATTTTGAAGAAGCAACCATATGTTTATCGTTATTATATGTGTTTGGGTAGTAATAACCTCGCTAGTGAACCAATCGCGAGTGCATAAAAAGGAATAAGTTTTGTGAAGCCTTGTGTAATGTGCTTCAGGCAATTTTAAGGAATTACCAATGGACTACATATAATTAATTTACGGAAGTAAGAAGAAAGAAAAGCTAAGGATTTATGGACAAATTTTTAAGTAAGAGTTAGATTTAAGATTATGAAAAACTCATTTAAGCACGTTTATCTTTTGGTAGATTTATTTGTGTATTGTTGGTTAAGTATTAATTTAGTTCCGAAAGATAATCGTTCTTGAGTAATATTGTATCGTATTGGTTTTTGTTAGTAGTAAGGATTTTTGCAGTAAGGCAAATTGGTATTTTTGGTGGTTTAAGATTTCCACCAAGCGAGTGTAATATATGTAAATATTTGTGTTTGATTATTTTATGCAGGACAATATATATTTATCGTTAAATGTTTTATTCTGTTGTTTATTTAACCAGGTGGTTTACAAAATTGTTATATCAGTTTCATTAGAGCAATGCAATATTAATAGATCAGCTGTTAGTTTAAAAACGTCATTAAGTATAATAAAAGTTTGAGTTTTGAAACCGTAAATGTTTACGAATGTCAAATATTATAAGAAGTAAAGTAAATTTAAAAGATAGCGTTCATTGAATGAATTTGAGTGATAAATTTTATTTAGAAGTTTTCAAAATTAATTATCGAATATTGAATGACAAGATATTTTATTCATTAATAAATAGGAACTTAACGTTATATGTGTATACGAGGGATACGCAGAAAATATTCAGTTACCGTATTATAACTTTTGTTTTGGATATTTTAGTTTACGAGGTGTGTTCAAAAAGTTGTTAATGACATGGGTAGTACGAAATTTATTTGAGTTGAATTGTTTTGGACGAGTGTTTGTTTTAGAACCTTCGTATATGAGTTTACCGAGTAAGCACAATCCTACTTTCCACAATCAAGTAGGGTTAATTAACATCCAGCTTAAGACAATTATTTTAGCGAAGTATCGATTGTGGTGGCGCCTAGAGACATATTTTCCCGAATTGAGCTATTTGAGTATAAGTGTAAGGTGTTTGAGCTTAGTAAACATTCATTTTACTTATTATTTCGACCACGCCCATCTCCCTGTTAGCTGGCTTGGCAACCCGCTTACATTAGTAAGCCTACACGACGCCTAGTGCGGTTTGGACGTGTAACAATAGGTTGAACATTTGCTAACTTCCATGATGAAGGGAATTCCCCAGAAGACATAGAGATCGTATAGAGCTTAGATAGGACTGGTACTAGTTCGGGGGAACATTTCTTTAAGACAATAGCTGGGATACCGTCTGGGCCAGTCGCCTTATTGAGATCAAGCCTACTTATGATCGATTCCAAGAGCTTGTACCGAAAATGAATTGATTTCATAGCGTATGAAGAAGAGTTGACTAGGGGCACATCTTTTCCAGAATCATTGAGACACGAGTTTGATGCAAACAAATCCACAAAAACGTTGGCTTTGTCTACAGAATCGGCAACTACCGATCCGTCAATAGATGTCAGGAAATGAAGATGTTCGAAAGTTTTACTAATGGCTTTTGCTAAAGACCAAAATTTACAACTGCCTAAAGGAGATGTAGCTAGTTCATTGCATTTTCGTTGTTCGAACAACTTTTTAGTTTTAGTGATGACACCTTTGCAGATATTTCTAGCACCAACGTATTCTACATGACTGTCAACCGATTTATTAGATTTCCATTTAATGTAATATTTATTTTTTAAAGATATTGCATCAGAACAAGCCTTATTGAACCAGGGTTGGGAACGTGAATGACCTACACGGTACTGTTTTTTCGGAATGTACAACTCCATTCCCATGAGGATGACTTCAGATACTGAAAGAGCGATGTCCGAAGAAGAGGACGACTTAAAACAATATTCACGCCATGGAAAGGTTGCAAAGAAATCCCGTAAATCACTCCATCGAGCTGACTTAAAACACCACAAGGTTCTATCGGTTTTGCGAACAACAGGGGAATTAGGTACAGTAGAAATGATTTTTATTAGACAAAGGTCGGAAAGACCTAAAGGCGAAAGAACGGAAGTTTTATAAACAAGAGGGTTTGATGTAAGAAAGAGATCTAGAAGATGTGGAGTATGGTTAGGGTTATCAGGGATTCTTGTGGGTTCAGAAATCATTTGTGTGAGATCACATGAAATAGCAAATGTTTCTGCACTATGACCAGCGGGATTTGTAGTAGATGAAAATTGAAGCCAACTAGAGTTATGAACATTGAAATCGCCTACAAATGAGATACCGCAAGATGGAAACTGAGACAGGAGATAGTCAACTTTCATACTAAGGTAATCGAAGAAGTCTTGAAAGTTGCTGTCATTAGGAGACCTATAAATGCAACAGTAGAATTTCACAAAATTAGGTCCAGAATGTTTAAACCAAATCACGTCAAAATTTTTATTTTCTAAGGAAGAAACCCTCTTGCAAGCAATTCTGTCCTTGATGTACGCACATACGCCTCCTTTATATCGAAAGTTAGAGTGAAGATGGTATTGAGGAAATTGCAAGTCGGGTGACTCGGAGCTTTCAGAGGAGACTTGTGTTTCAGATAGAAACAATATATCAGGTTGTAATTGTTCAAGATGTTGGTGAATAGCATTAAGATTAGACCTGATACCGCGGATGTTGCAGTAGTGAATCAGAAAGTTGATACTTTCGATGATCGAGGTCGCTTGGGCCCTGCCCTCGCGGACATCCCAGTGGGGCAGGATTTTACGTCCGGAATTTATAACCCTAGAAACCACAGCCATCTTATTTTTTAATCTGGGACTTTTAATCCGATAGGAAGACAGTGAGGGCGAGAAGGAAGAATAAGGATGAGAATAGATTAAGGATGATGGAAAAGGTAACCAGCAGCCCTTACCGAGCTCAGAAAATCGGAGACCCAATATTAAGGAGCCCATGGTAAGGGTGGTGGTACCACCCCGGCTGGCATGGAGTATACATGCCTACCACCGCAGAATGTGTGTACAAATGTATATTATAATCATATGTACATATTGTGTACCTACAAGTTATTGTATTTTCGATATATTATACAAAATACACTTACGAAATATTTAGTAGTGTAAAAGACTAGCGTGCCATTTAAGACACATCAACATATGTCTGACATTTACAAGAAATTGACATTTATTTTTTTAAACAAATTTATTTAAAAATGCTAATGACCAAGCCAGTGATTTTATGCAAATGCATATTTTTTAAAATAAATATTATCTACTTTCAGTTTAATGATCTTCGCGTATCTAAGCAAATTGGATTAAATTAAGCCAATTAATGTTTGCATATTTTAAGGTTTTTGTGCATAAAACGTTATCAAGAGAATATTTAAGCATATAAGCTTCAAAATGAAAAAATTGCATTTCAGTTTATAGGTTTGTTCATAAATTTTTACATTGATAATTCTTATTTTTCCCTTAGTTTCAGTAACTTAATATACGCAAATTCTAAGAATAGTATTTAAACATCCTAAGCTTTTTAAAGAAAGTCGTAAATAAGTTTTTACATGAATAAATTTAAAGCTAGTAAATTATTTACAAAACTTTTCTAAGAAATAAGTCACTGCAACTACACAGTACAAATTTTCTTTTCTTTTTAGCCATTTCTTACCTTCTGCAGTTAATATTCTAATTTTTAATCTCCCATAAAAATAAATGACCATTTGTAAGTATCTTATTGTTAAGAGATAGTAAACCTACCCAACATGCAGGTAAAAGCAGGAGTGTAACTATTGTTAATGACTTATATCGTTAATATAAAATCTTTAACTAAAAGCATTTTCAGGCTAATTGTTTTTGAACGATAATCAAAAAATATGTTGATAAAATTTACTATAAAACAATTACTTCCATTCGAGATGTAATAGGTAATAATTGTATATATTTTTCTGTGGATGAAACTACTGATAGCTGCGGGCGGTATATTGCAAATTTAATTGTTGGTGTTTTAAATTGTGAAAAACCTTGTACAGGATATTTAATTAAATCAAAAGAACTTGAAAAAACTGACGGTGCTACAGTTGCTAGATTTGTAAGTGAAAGTTTATCTTTTTTTTCTGCCGGAAGCGGTTCCCACCCAAAAAATCATTTTAATGCTTTCTGATGCAGTTCCATATATGTTAAAAGCAGGACAAAACTTGAAATTATTCTACCCAAAATTTAATACACACTACTTGTTTAGCGCATGGGGTAAACCGAGTAGCCGAAAAAATTAGGGACGAATTCCCTTTAGTTAATAATTTAATTAATTATATAAAAAAAAATATTTGTTAAGGCACCACTTAGAGTACAGCAGTTTAAAGAAAAGTTGGCTGGTATTGCTTTACCACCAAAACCAGTTATAACGAGATGGGGTACTTGGTTGGATGCTGCAATGTATTATGCAAATAATTTTAATGGTATAAAAGATTTAATTATGGATTTTGACGACAGCTCTAATGCAATTAACCCATTACCTTCCATAAGCCCCATTTGGGGATTTGTTTTATTTTTGTTCAACAGTTGGCAACACTAAGCATTTTTTGACTTTGACAGTTTTAGGTTATAAAAAATACTTCAAAGTTTATGCTAGATATAAAAGTTCTTATATTGTGACGTTTGGTTAGTATGGATAATTAAGGAAATCTTGAAAATAAGGGTAAGTGTCGCAATAATAATAATATCATTTTTAACACATCGTATTTTTTTTTCGTATCTAAAGTAATGGATTATTTTAACATGAAAAGTTAGGTTATGTATTTTTGTAACGTTTTAGAACCATTTAGTCTATTTATTAGAACCATAGAGTTCTAGAACCTACTAAATATTCCCATCCCCATTTGGGGAATATGGTTGATGATGCAATAAAAAATTTTAAAATTACGGTTATTGTTATTTTTACATATTTGTGTTTTTTTTATAGAAATGGACACAAGAAAGTTCTTTAGTCTTCGCGAGTTAGAAGATTATGTAAATGATCCTAATTTCTACGATGAATTAGAAGATGATGGTATGGGTAATACTATAGATCTATAGTTGAAATACCACCGGAAAGAGTAGACATTCAGTCAGACGAAGAACTTGATGAAAACCTTCTTGATGATACCCAACCTACTGATGTGCCAGGTAGAGTAGAACTTCATTCTTCTGTATTGCCAATATTAGTGGCATCCGCAGCTAACAACCCTCCAAAAGTAACAAAAGAAAAGTCACTTCTAGTTGGCAAAAATGCCAAGGCCTAAGTTTACCGAAAACTGAAAATCAGGAGGTGTTATCCAAAAAGCTAATTGAAGAACTGAAAGGAAATCTTCTGTTTGCAATATTGAGATGTTATTTACTGAAGACATTAACATACTCAAGTAAAATAAGAAAGTAATTTACTCTGGCAAAAACAAACGATTTCGCTCTAGTTTCTCAAAATAGTTTCTGAAAATTCTTAGGAGGATAATTTTATCCAAGCAAATAGTAATTGAGTGAGGATGAGGACGTTTGCATTGATTTTGTAAGAAAATGTGTGCCAATAAATACATATTTAGAAATAAAAAAATATCTGCATTTTAACAATAATTCTGCAATATCGCAGCAATCACGATCAGATTTCAAAGTTGTTCCACTATTCGACAAATTGAATGACCAATTCAAAAAATTTGGAGTATTTGCAAAAGAGCTCAGTATTGATGAGCAAATGATTCGTTATTACGGCCACCACTACATGAAGCAATTTATTAGAGGCAAACCAATCAGATTTGGCTTCAAGCAGTGGACCATGTGCTGTTCAACGACCGGGTACTGCTTCCATACAGAGTTGTATACAGGGAAGAGGCGAGAATATGAAGTGCATGGTTTAGGAGCAAGTGTAATTCTGAACAATATATCAATGGTAAGAAATCCATCAAACCACATTTTTTATTTTGATAATTTCTTCACAAGTTTCGAACTTATGAAACGGTTGAAAGATGAGAATATTTCAGCAACTGGTACAGTTCGATATAACCGAATGAACAAATGCCCACTCAAGCCGGATAACGAAATGAAGAAGGAGCAGCGTGGAGCATTTGAGTATTGTTTCGATGAACGAAATGAAATATTTGGATTAGTATGGAAAGATAACAATTGTGTCAAAATTTTATCAAATCATGAAGGTTTGTTTCCACTTCAAAGTGTAAACAGGTGGTCAAAAGCTGAAAAGAAAGAGAAAAAAATACCTCAACCGTACTGCATTTCCCAATACAACAAATTTATGGGAGGAGTAGAGAAGTTAGATTGGTACATAAACAAATACAGAATCAAAATTCGAGGACAGAAGTGGTATTTTCCCGTTTTTACCAATTTGGTAGATACAGTAGTAGTAAATGCCTACATCCTTTATGACATTGCTAATCCAGGTATGAACTTATTGGAATTTCGAAGAGCTATTGTGAGAAACTATATGACTGTGACATCAATATCTGATCCGAAAAGACAAGGTAGACCATCTCTAAAAAAATTATCGCAAAAACGTGTACCAGAAGATGTAAGGAAAGACCAAATAGGTCATTACCTAGAGAGAACAGTAGACGGAAAGCAAAGAAAATGTGCAATTTGCAAAACCAATGTTCGTAAGCAATGTTCTAAGTGCAACGTTGGCCTACATGTTGAGTGCATGCGAGAGTGGCACTCATGAATACTTTTAAAACAATACAGTACATTATAATTATCGATATAAAAATTTACTCTGTAACCGCCGTAATCCCCAATTGGGGATCATCACAATTTTCATTTGTTTAGTTTTTTGTAATTATTTTTTAATAAAAGTTATTCTGGAATGCTGTTTAACTATAAAATAAGCCATTCAATTAAAATAAACGATTTTAAAAATTTGGCAGTTAATGGGTTAAAGAGTCAAAAATTTTATTGCAGAACAAAAACCTGGCAAATCAATTGCAATTTATTAAAGCTAATTATGCCTTTGTTAGTACGACTCTTGTACAATTGCAAGCATCAGAAGTTCCGTTAACAGAATCAATGAAAAAAATGGAAAAATTTCAAAGTCTAATTAACGCCGTTAAAGGTGATATTGGCAAACGAATAGAACAAAAATTAGATGACGTATTAATGAAGGGTTTAAGACTTTTACCCAAGTATGTGATATTTTAAAAGGCCAATTTAGCACAGAGTCAAGTACTACAAATCCAGACATTATTAGTAATTTAAAAAACGCCCCAATTACGTCAGTTGACGTAGAAAGAAGTTTTTCGGCTTATAAAAATATTTTAACAGACACAAGACAGTCTTTCGTGTTAAGTAATTTCGAAAAATGTTTAATTATACTTTGTTATAATTCCATTAAAAATAAAGATTAAAATTAGAAAATTACCTGTAAGTTAAAATATCGTAAATTAATGTTAGTTATTGTTATTAGGTAAATGTAATAATTTTCGTAAAAATTAAGTAAACTGTTTCAAAAATCTTCGTTTTTAATACGTCATTCCCGGAAATATTGTACATATTAAAAGATAATTATGCATATTTCGTGCATATTTTGAATGCTTTTAAAGCATATATATATATATATATATATATATATATATATATATATATATATGCGCATATTTCTAAATGTTCAAGTGCATATTATTCCTTGCCTTGCTTATGACACTATAACAAAAAGGGAACATGCGATAATTTGATATATTTCGCTAAATTATTGTCAGAAATACAGCATACCTTTTATTAAATCTATTTTTATCCACATAAAACATGTAAACAATTTGCACGTACAACCACAAAACAACTACTAGCCGAAGATCACTTTCCGCTACTACCATCAATAAACCAATATATTACTCGACGTAAAAACGTTAATGACAGCCTTTGTATAAATTTGTGAAAAAGGTATGCGGACTTTAGTGAAGGCTTCAAGTGCGTGCCGTATAAGGCACGCTAGTACCTAATGGGTTAAATTTAGAAGCAGTGATTCTGCCAGATCCCTGTAAGTACCAGTTCTTACTGGTGTGTTGGTCTTGTGTATTTTGCTCAATCGCAGAGCACTGTTCCTGACTTATACTTAACTGAATAGTATTCGCGATTCTCATTAATTCTGTATAGGATTTCGATACATTAATCTCCTCAAAAATATTTAGAATGGATGGAGGAATTTCGTGAAGTGAGGCACTTATTTTGCTAGCAAATGGTTCAACAATCCTCATTAAACCTACAGTTTGCCTTATGTTTTCCATTTTTGAAAGCAAATTGACAAATATCCCCTACAGGGGTGTGAACCTGAGAAGTCAAACACACTGTATTATCAATAGTTATTTTATAACTTTTGTTCCAGCCGTCAACACAAATCCGGAAGTAAAATACTTGTAAGCGTCAAGGCTCTTAAAGGCTTTCATCTGGTCTTTTGTGTAAAAGCTATGAGTTAGGACTAAATATGACAAAATGTCCATATTAATAAGTGGTGGAATACCGCTGACAGTATAATTTAAATCCTCAGCTCGTAATGTGAAAGGATCCAAATTATGGATTAAGTTTAACTTCATCCGATATCTATAAGAACAAAATCCCATTGTTAAACTGATGATGACTCAAGAACGTAAATAGTTTAAACATTTCAAACAGATTTTAAACCTACCTCTCTCCAACATCTGGGTTCTCAAACAACAGCTTTTTAAAATAGTCACTCTGCATAATGCAATAACTTGTATTATTCCACAACGGTTAAAAACACTTGGTAACAATCCACAACAACTCTCTATACAATTGAAATATGAAAAACGTAGCGAAAACAACGGAAAAACACGAAAATTTAGTCACAAGTTTATACGGCCCAAAAAACTGAATTTACAATAAAACCGTCGCTAGCTTTCTGTCGTTAACTTCACACAAATCAATAATTTTCATGTTTTAATGTCCATACTTTAAATTACTCCAATTTAATGTTTTATTCTAACCCTATTATGTATTTTATTACAAATTTCTATGTGGTAATATTGCTATTGCATATTCGAATATAAATTCGACGTCATAAATATCGGAATAGGAATGTGGGAGTAAAGCAGACAGATACCTGTACGCGCATGCGCTTTATAAAACACCGGCCTGATTCGATTGAGATTTATTTCCTGGGTAGATTATTTTAAGGTTAGGTTTTAAACAGTGAAGAATATTCTTTTATAGGTGGTATGTATATTTACAACACGTTTTATTTAGTCAAGTAATTTTTTATAACTTTATTTTTAATTTTAGTCGTTTCGATGGCAAGCGATTCGGAATGTAATTGCGACAAACGTATGGCGGTACTGCCGTAATGGCTGGACAACATATTGGTGTTCAACCCAAATTAAAGAAATAGCGAAACATGCTATTTTCGTACACTGTTATGCTCACAGATTGAACCTAGTTTTCTCTCAATCTGTTGGATATATAAAAGAATGTAGGGGAGAGTTGCCTAATTTGAACCGCCACCTAAATTGAACCACGTGAATAAAATCTTATTGAGAGGCAGGTTACGACATCTGATGCTCAAATACTGAAGTGTGTGATCTAAAACTTCCAGTTGTTCCATTATTGTATAAGTTTTCGTTTGTATTTGTTACTGGCAAGGTGATTTTTATTTTGGTAGTGTTGACTGTAATATTTTAGTACATGTAGGGGAGAGAGGGGGAATATCGCCATACGGGGTAATTTCGCCACCTTCAATGTAAACACAACGACGCGTATCCAAAGTTCTAGCATGCGGCCCTGAACATGACAATGGAGTGGGGTAAGTTTATGCGTAAGCGCAAAGCCGCCATCTGTGTTAGTTGGCAAGTGGTAGTTGACAAAGCAGTTTATGTGTCGCATGTTCTTATTTGTTGTTCTTTGAAATTAAGAGGTATGTACAAAAATAAAATTACCGCGAGGATGAGTTGAATCTATTTGGGATTTTATACAGTTGTGAAAGTATATGTGCTTGAATATTTAAAAGAAAGGCCACCATTTTATGAGATATTTTTATTTTTAGTAACGAATACACGTTGGGGTAATATCGTCAGGAATGACTGGGGCAACTTCGCCATGGCGACATTCCCCCGTTTATATATCTCAACAATAAAATACTATGATTATTTTATTTTCAGTTTTTCGCTGCGATGCCAAGACACAAAAAAAGAACATCCGAAACGGCAAAATGGTCCTCTGATGACTTAAAGGCAGCGATTAATGCTGTTCGTACGGGGGAGCCTGTGAAGAGAATTTCAGAGAGAATGCACATTCCCAGAACAACTTTAAGAGATCACTTAAAGAAAACTACTTTTGAAAAAGACGTATTGGGAGGAAAGCCTGTTTTTAGCGTAGAAATGGAACATGTCCTTTTAATGGCAAAAAAGTTTTACGGCATCACAGCTATTGACCTTAGACGGCTTGCTTTTCAATTTGTACAAAAAAATAACATTCAGCATCCTTTCAATAAGACTCTTGAGAGTTAGCTGGTACCGACTGGCTTGCGGGCTTTCTAAGAAGGCCTTAGGAAGCCTGAAACAACTAGCCTTAGCAGAATCGAAGGGTTTAACAAGGAAAAAGTTAAGCAATTTTTTCAAAATCTTGAAAATGTTTTTGAAAAACTTTTTAGCCTCAAGAATTTATAATTCCGACGAAACTGGTATTTCTACTGTACAGAAGCCTGGAAAAATACTTGGTCCAAAAGCACAAAAGCAAGTTGGTTGCGTAGTTAGTTGGGAAAGGGGTAAAAACGTAACTGTAAATTGCGCTTTTAGTGCTTCAGGAAATTACATTCGACCGTTATTTATATTTCCGCGGAAGAGGTCAAGTCCATTATTGACTAAAGATGGACCAGAAGGTTCCATCTATAAATGTTCAGACAATAGGTGGATAAATGAAAGTATATTTTATAGTTGGCTAGAACATTTTAAAAAGCATATAAAACCCAATAAAGATGATCCAGTTTTGTTGATTATGGATAATCACTGTAGCCACAAATCTCTAGGAATCTATTACTTTTGTAGAGAAAATCTTATAACGATTGTCACAATTCCACCACACACTTCCCACCGCTTGCAACCGTTGGACGTATCGTTCTATAGTTCTTTAAAATCGGCATTCAACAGAGAATGTGATGTTTATTAAAACAAAAAATTATGCTAAAATTACTCCCTATGATCTAGCTGGTCTTTTTAACACATTCAGTGCTCATAACGCTTATAAGCGTTTAGTTAGTTGTGCGCCGGTGCCTCTGACGCTTTGAAGCGTTTTAAACCGATTGCAGGTTCTATTGATTCAGTTGTGTAGGCACGCAGTTAAGTGTAGTTAGTGAACGTGGGCACCTTACTAAAGATATTTTTAAATGTAAATAACGTGCGGTTTTTGCTGTTGAAGTTTTTAATCCTATATAACAATGGCAAGTGGTAGTGATAGTGCAGGCCCCTCACAAGCTAAAAAAAGACGTTTTTCGAAATATCATAAATTTACAGAGGCCGAGTTGCTAGAAATATTAGAAGATAGTGATTGGGATGATGACGAAATCGATGATAAATTATCTTCAGCTGTGGAGTCAGGGTCGGATGCAGGGGATGAGTGCCCGCAGGAAAATAATGTCGAAGACAACATTTTAGTAGATGATGTTGTAGAAACAATTGACTGGCAAGTCAATCCCGTAGATATGCATGTTAGAGATTTTTCAGGTAACGAAAGTTTACTGGTTTTGCCTTCCGAAAGTACACCCATTGCCTTCTTTCGTCTTTTACTAACGGATGAATTTGTACAATTATTAGTACGCGAAACTAATGCAAATGCTGAAAATATATTTCTCTCAGCGTCAACAAAACCACAGTCGAGAATAACTTTATGGAAAGAGCTCACAGAGCAAGAATTACTATTATTTTTGGGAATTAGTTTACATATGGGTATAGTGAAACTTCCGAGGATTCAAGATTATTGGAAGTCTGATCCATTTTTTCACAATGAGGCACTAGCTTCTAGTATTGGTAGGAACCGATATTTAATTATTTTGCGAGCCCTGCACTTTGCTGGTCCAAAAGAACCAGCCAATGAAGATAGACTTTACAAAATAAGACCAGTTGTAAATTATTTCAATCAAAATATGGCTGAGGTATATTCTCCTGGATGTGATCTTTCTCTTGATGAGTCCATGGTACAATTTCGGCAGTACAATAAAAATAAACGGCATAAGTACGGTGTCAAATTATATATGTTGACCACTTATACAGGTATTTGCCTTAAATTTTGTATATATTCTGGTATGTTAGACGAATTGGGGGGGTAAAGGACACACAGACAAAGCAGTGTTGCATTTATTACAAAACCGATTAAATCTTGGCCACCATGTATACATGGATAATGTTTACAATAGCTTCGAGTTGTATAGAAAACTACTAGAGAATGGAACATGTGCTACTGGAACATTGCGGCCCAACAGACGAACAAAACCAAACGATGTAATTTCTGCTAAGTTAAAACGAGGCGAAACAATTGCACGATATGCCAAAGGAATTATGATCGGCAAATGGAAAAACAAGCGAGATGTGCATTATATTTCCAATGCATACACTAATGAAATAGTAGAGGTGGAAAATAGAAGGAAACAAAAGATTTCCAAGCCTCTACCAATTGCAGAATATAACAGACATATGTCAGGAATTAACCACTCTGACCAAATGCTGTCTTATTACCTTTCTGAAAGGAAAACCATACGCTGGCCAAAAAAAAAATATTTCTCATGTAATGGAGCTTATACTCGCAAATTCACAGCAATTGTATAACAAATATTCAGGGCAGCGGATGTCCTTATATGATTATAGGTTGGCTGTTATAAAACAACTCTTGCCTCCCATCACTAAACCTGTTCCAGTATTACATCGTGAATGTACACATCAACTACGAAAACGGGAACAAACTCCAGGCAAAACACAAATATCAGGAAAAAGATGTAAAATGTGTATGGAAACGGAAAACAAACGCACAGACACCATTTACGAATGTGACAGTTGTCCAGGAAACCCAGGGTACTGCCTCAACTGTAGCATTATAATGCATAAATAGATTTGTAACCTTTGTTTTCATGTGATTTGCTCATTCTTGTTTTCGGTTTTATGTGATTTGCTAGTTTTGCCAACGTATTTACATTTTTATTTGTATCAGTTTTAATATTCAAGTTTAATTTTGTATGAAAGTTTTTTGTATATTTTATATTTTTGTATTTTTATGTAACTTGATGTAATAAATGCAGCCAAGTTTTCAATTATATATATGAACGCTTTCAAGGGTCGGTGGCCCTTGGCTAAAGGCATCGAGGCTCAGTGACCTCGCCGCTTATAAGCGTCAAAATTAATTTTTTTTGCAAAAAAATTACATTTACAGCAACAATTATTCTATAAATAAGCTCGAAATAAACGATTTATATGGGTTTTATAATGATGTGACTAAAATAAGGGGTTGGCCTGTGACGATAGTCGCAATTTAGCGTGGGCAGCGAAAGTGTTAATAAAGCGTATCAAAAAGTAGCGATAATCGAAAAAGGTGTTTCTGGTTTTAAGAATACAGGGATATTTCCGTTAAATCCGGACAAATTTACTGATGATGACTTTGCTGCGATAGTTCACTAAACCATTGCAATGCCAATTATGGATATGGATGAAAGCCACAATATAGAGGAAAAAGAAAATCTTTCAAATCAGAAACAAATAAATGAAATAAAAACACAAATGTCTGATCCACCACGTACTTTAACTCCACTGGATGCTGAATCAATACCAGGACCTTGTAGACTAAAGTCGGGCCGCGTTTAACTTGTGTATGACTCATGTCGGTACATTATTATAATAAAATTATTGACAATGCGCTCTTTTACTTTATTATTACACAGTAAAGATAAATTGAGAAACGTACGTCTGCTGTAGTCAGCATATGGACTGTAAGAAACGTATGTCTACACCTACGTACAAATTTTTGACAGATTTCTTGACGTTTGTTTAAATATTGCTGCTTTTATTCCGTTTCATCATTAATCATAAATTTCTTACAAAACAGTTTTTTTTTAAACTAAATTGTATATAAACGGTTTTTGAATAGGTAAATATATAATGTATACAATTCAATTTGAAACAAATTTTCTTTAAAACAGGTTAGAATGCTTCGAAACAAACACCTGAAGTTGGAAGCTCAGCAAATGGTTACGAACGTTCTTCGTTATTTTGAAAGGGAACGAGATAATGGAGGTGCATTTGCACCTTTTACTTCTGTTATGCAGGTAGAATTTTTGTTGAATACTATTTATTATAAATTCATTTAAGATTGTACTTGTAGCGTACTGCTGAAGCTTGTGGTATAAGTTCTGGTACTTTAACCACTATAAAAAAGAGATTTAATGAGGCTGCACCAAATCAACCACAAATATCTACCAAACGTATACGGAGGAAACCAAAATCATGCGATGTGGATGATTACATTAAAGATTTTGTAAAACGAAAGATTTATGAAATGCATTCAAAACGTATATAATTTAACATTGCTTTATTTTATGTGATATAATCAGTGTGCATTTTTGTAGGGTGCCATGTTACCGTTCAAACCTTAAAACGAGAAGTAGCAGAAGCAGGTGTTTTTACTTTGAGCAAAACAAGTTTAAAAGCTTTACTACATTCAATTGGTTTCTCCTTTAAAAAAGACTATGGCAGAAGGGGGCTATTTGAGTTGGAACATTGTAACGACCCAGAAATACGGTGAGCGAAATAAATTTTAAAATAAAGAAATGATAAAGATAATTTGTAAATAACAATTCATTTACGCTTTCAGAATCCAGGTATGATAACAAAACGACAATTTTGCGTGCGCACAGGATCCCCTCTTGTGGATGTGCAAACCCATCGCGTTCCGTCCCACTTAGACCCCTTTCCAGACCAGGTATAAAACCGAAAATTTGCACATAATTCAGCATTCTTGTCTACGATACTCATCTTCGTAGATTTCCTGTAGAATATCGTCTACAATTCCGTTCTAATAATAATTTATTACCTGATATAAATTATTACCAATCGAAATCCTGCACTTCTTGAAAATTCTCCCGTCGAGAATAATTCATAACCTGACCGACTCTTAAAGTACATCCAGTGTAAACCTAAATTATTAATTATTCCAAGCTGAACTACAAATTAATTTACAAGAAAATACGTTGACATTTCCTGTTCACCTATAAATACCTATATAAATTCCGATTTGAAAGGAACTAGTTATTAGTACCGCACTTGGGAAAACTGCTGACGAAATTTGGTGGTCTCCTAAGGGCGTTACGGTCCTATTCAGTTGGCGAGGCATTTTAGCGACGTCTGTGGGATCAATGATTAGCTAGGTTCTTTTTGAAGGAAGACAACTTATCCTGTTAATTACCTATTATTAAAAGTTACTTTGTCTAGTTCTGAGTTTTCTAACTTGGACTGCAAGGGAGCTTATCCTGTTAATTACCTATTATTAAAAGTTACTTTGTCTAGTTCTGAGTTTTCTAACTTGGACTGCAAGGGAGCTTATCCTGTTAATTACCTATTATTAAAAGTTACTTTGTCTAGTTCTGAGTTTTCTAACTCGGACTGCAAGGGAGCTATCCATCGAATCTCCTATAATTTGTCAGGTTGCGATGACGCACCCTGTATATAGGATGTTGTAATGACGTGTATTACGTGTTCTGAGCACGAGTGTATTGAGTTTGAACGGAAAAAAAAAATTTTGTGTATATAAGCATAATGTATGTGGGTGTATGATACGCCACTGGAAATTTACGAGAAATATAATTATGTATGGAGATACGTGTATTTGAATATTATAAAGACATTGAAGTTGAAAGAAATAAATTCTGATGAATGTAAATGTGAAGAGAAATTTGTCCATGGGACGATAATGCTTTCCACTGGATTGCTTCTGTTTTGCTGATGATAAAGAAAGGAATGTTTGAAGATAAATGGGTAATCTTGATTAGAAAATGTGAAGAATAAGTGTAGAATGTTTTAGAAAATATGTAGAGAAAGATTGGGTGTGTTTAAGTGATAATTTCAGAAAGTTTTGTAATGTTGTGCAATTGTGTTGAGAATAAATGTGTGTATATGGAATTTGAGACATTAGACGGTACTGATTTTTGCAAATGTTGCGGAACGAGATCGAGCGCAGGTTGGAGATAAGTGTTAAAAGTTGCGTAATGTTTCAGAGTGGCCACTGAACGAATGTAATGACGAAAAATGATTTCTTCAGGAAGTAATTGTAAAATTTGTAAGTGAAAACAAATATGGCGATGTATTGTAATTGCACGCGTGCTTGTATAGAGGGAAGCAGTTATCAGAACGATAACATTTTGAGTGAATATTATTGGAGAATATAACGCGGAAGGAAGACATGTTTAAAGATGGATGACTGAAGTGATAAATAGGGAAGTCAGAGATTGACGAGGGTTAGTTAGTTAGTTGAAGTTAGAGGTAGGCAGTTAAGCTTTGGGTTTTGGCTGTTGCTTGTGGTGAAGGTTGGCGGAAGGCGCGTGCGAGGCAGAGTGGGATAGACTGTGACGATGTTGGAGTATGTTTGTGAAATTTTAATGAGGCAGTAATTGTTTAATTAACTGCGTTACCCGAACCGGGGATAAATTGAAAAAGACATTCATAAACAATACCATAGTTAAAATTGAAGTTGAAGATAACAATTAGTTTGTTTATTTTCAAGAAAATAATAGTGCGTAAGCAGATTTGAATAAAGATAGCAGATGTTATGTTAAAGTATTAAGTGCGGCGCGCTTGTAACGAGATTCAGCTACAAGTATTTGAGATCACCTGTTAAGTGAACGAAGGGTTCATTGTATATTAAGCCAAAGTTTAAGTAACGTTATATGACATTGAGAAGTTTATTTGTATAAAGGACTAAATTGTTTTAAAAGTTGTTAAGAAATTTTGAAGAGGCAACCATATGTTTATCGTTATTATATGTGTTTGGGTAGTAATAACCTCGCTAGTGAACAATTCGCGGGTGCATAAAAAGGAATAAGTTTTGTGGAGCATTTGTTATGTGCTTCAGCCAAATTTAAGGATTACAAATATTGGATGTACGAGAATAAAGAAGAAAGGAGAAGAAAGGAAAAGAAAGGATTAATGGACAATTTTTAAGTAAGAGTTAGATTTAAGATTATGAAGAACTCATTTAAGCACGTTTATCTTTTGGTAGATTTATTTGTGTATTGTTGGTTAAGTATTAATTTAGTTTCGAAAGATAATCGTTCTTGAGTAATATTGTATCGTATTGTTTTTTTTGTAGTAAGGATTTTTGCAGTAAGGCAAATTGGTATTTTTGGTGGTTTAAGTTTTCCACCAAGCGAGTGTAATATATGTAAATATTTGTGTTTTATTTTATTTTGTATAGGACAATATAGTTACCGTTGATTGTTATTTTGTTGTTATTCATTTATTGGGTGACCTACTTTCGACAATTACAGAAGTAAGCTTTAATATTTTGATCTGCTTGTATTTAGAAGTTTTCAAAATTAATTATCGAATATTGAATGACAAAATATTTTATTCATTAAGTATAATAAAAGTTTGAGTTTTGAGACCTTAAATGTTTATGAATGTCAAATATTATAAGAAGTAAAGTAAATTTAAAAGATAGCGTTCATTGAATGAATTTGAGTGATAAATTTTATTTTGGAAGTTTTAGTTTACGAGGTGTATTCAAAAAGTTTTTTTAATAACCTGGGTAGTACTAAATTTATTTGAGTTGAATTGTTTTGGACGAGTGTTTGTTTTAGAACCTTCGTATATGAATTTACCGAGTAAGCACAATCCTACTTTCCACAATCAAGTAGGGTTAATTAACACCCAGCTTAAGACAGTTATATTAACAAAGTTTCGATTGTGGTGGCGCCTAGAGACATATTTTCCCGAATTGAGCTATTTGAGTATAAGTGTAAGGTGTTTGAGCTTATTGATCATCCATTTTACTTATTATTTCGACCACGCCCATCCCCCTGTTAGCTGGCTTGGCAACCCGCTTACATTAGTAAGCCTACACGACGCCTAGTGCGGTTTGGACGTGTAACATAATTATTTGGCAGCCCAACGTGTGGGGCCTTGAGATTGAATGTGACTTAATTTTGATGTTTGATGAAATATTGTAGTAAAATTTTGGATTCTGAAGTTTAGATTACTGATTGTTGACGAATTATCGATTGGACTTGGTGAGATTAGTGAATGTTGAGTCGTAACGCAATTTTTTTTTGTGAGGAGACAATTAGTGGTTTAAGTATTTACATTTGTGACTTGGAGATTATTGTGTGTTAAGTGAATTCCTTTGTTTGGAAAGATATTTTGGTGGTATTAACGAGTTGTTTCGGATATTTTTTTTTAAGTATTTTGGGAAACCTTTATTTGTTAAGATGGGATATAAGATCCATATTGATTGTTTGACGTTGAATGAGATTAAGTATGAGATAGCTATTAGGGGAGGCGATGCTTCCTTAGGCATTACGGCTTTACGGAAAGCACTTAGGAATATTTATAGTGAAGAAGCTGCGGGTAGGGCGAGTACGCGACCCCCGTACCCATTTGAATTTGACACTGATAGGTTAGCTATTAATGAGACTAAGTTAGAAATTGAGAAATTAATTGATGAATTACATAGTAACGTGACTACAAAAATTATAGCGACTATTGAGACAAAATTTAAGTATATTTTTAATAGAATTAATAATGTTGTGGCAAAAACTGATGTAGAAAATAAAGAGAAAGAGGACTTTATTACGAGTATGGCAATTTTAGTTTCGAATTATGAAATTTTGGATAGGCAAGTAGTAGTTAGGACTCCCGCTAATGTAGGGATAAGTACAGATGACGTGATGGCTTCACCATCAACCAATTTTAAGACTGAATTACCAATAGTTGACCCTTTAGTAAACGTAGCGCCTATTATGACTGTAGCGAAGAGTGTTCCCGTATGCAAGTGGAACATCTCTTTTTCAGGTGACATTAAGTCTTTGTCGTTAAATGCATTTTGGAGAAATTAGTGAGTTACAAGTCTCCCGTAACGTTAAGGATGAGCAACTGTTTGCAGAATGTTTAGATTTGTTTACCGGTACCGCACTTATTTATGTCAGGTCAATTAGGAAAGAGGTTAAGACATGGGGTGAATTGGTGGAATCTTTGCGTTTGCAGTTCCAGCCAAGTGATTACGATGAGAGATTAATTGAGGAAATTAAGCGACGCACACAGGCGTCTGACGAACCTATGGGTATTTATGTTGCGATTATGCGCACATTATTTTCGCGACTTAATGAAGGGTTATCTGAGGATAGACAATTAACAATTTTATGTAAAAATATCGCTCCTATTTATCAGACTCAATTAGGACTTACCGAAATTAGTACTATTAGTGATTTAATTAAGTATGGGAGATTGATTGAAGAACGTATACAGGCAATGGACAGTTATGTACCCCCGAGTAGGAGAAAGTCGGATTTAGAGACTGATTTAGCATATGTACGTGAAGTAGAGAGTGTGATTGAGGCACGTAATGTTGTGAAGGGTGACAAAGTTAAGGTATCTGAGAGAGTGGAAGTGAAACCGTCGGGGTCTAGAAAGACTATGAATGTGGCGAAACCTTTATTGCAAGCAAGGCAATCATAAGGCAGTTCAGTGTCAGGTACCGAAAAAGAGTATGTATTGTTATCGATGTGGTAGGGCAGATTTTACCGTTAGGACATGTCCTAAATGTTCACGATTTTCACGTAATCAGGGAAATGGGGAAGGGAGGCAATAGACAGTCGCATATTGTCTTCCGAAGTTTTTGTAGAGTCGGCTATATTTTATAATAGTTCTCGAAATAAGGCGGAGATAACGTTTTCGAAAAATAAAGTTTTAATGGAGTATATGTTTGACAATCAGGGTTCAGATGAGAGACCGTTTATTTATGTTAATGTTTATAGTCAGTCTATGTTAGCACTTTTGGATAGTGGTTCTTCTAGAACAATTTTGGGAATAAAAGGGTGGAATAGTTTAGAAAGGTTAGGAGTTAGGTGTAGAAGTAAGCGTGTGACTACGTGTGTTGTGGCGAATGGCCAGAAAGTTTTATCTGTAGGCACTGTGACGATTCCAATTGAAATTAGAGGGAAAATTGTTATAATGGACGTGATTATTGTACCCGATATAAGACATCAGATGATTTTAGGATGGGATTTTTGGAAAAAGGCAGGTATTGTACCTGATTTTCGTAGAGGTGAATGGCAGTTTGAAAGTTTGAGTGAAATTGAAATTTTAGAGACTAGGGATTTAGTAATACATTCACGTTTAGATTTGACTACCGATCAATTGAATTTATTAGATAATTTAGTTGAGGATTATTTTGTGAGGACTAAGGAGAAAGAGTTAGGTTGCGCAAATTTAGTAGAGCACCGAATTAGGACCAATAGTGAGCCTATTAAGCAGAGGTATTATCGTGTATCACCATTTATGCAGAGACATATTGATGATGAGTTAGAGAAAATGTTGAAGCTTGGAGTGGTTGAGAAATCGAGTAGTGCATGGGCTAGTCCCATTGTTATGGTCAAAAAGAAGGACGGGGAAATATAGGTTTTGTGTAGATTATCGCAAGTTGAATAAGGTTACGGAGAAGGATGCTTATCCTATCCCTTACGTTTCGTCAATTTTAGATCGTCTTCGTGACGCGAAGTTTATTTCGTCTTTAGATATTAAGTCTGCGTATTGGCAACTGCCAATGGCGGAGGATTCTAAGGAGTTTACGGCTTTTACGGTACCCAATAGGGGTCTTTATCAGTTTAAGAGAATGCCTTTTGGCTTAGTTAATGCACCGGCATCGTGGCAACGATTAATTGACAGTGTTATTGGTTCAGAATTGGAACCTTATGTGTTTGTTTATCTTGATGATACTATAATTTGTACACCGACGTTTGAGAAACACATTGAAGTGTTAACGGAAGTGTTTAAGCGTTTTGAACGGGCAGGTTTAACGTTGAGCAAGGACAAGTGTTCCTTTTGTCGTGACGAATTGTGTTATTTGGGGTATGTGGTAAATTCTACCGGTTTATCTGTTGATCCCGAGAAGGTTGAAGCGATTTTGAAGATTCCGGTCCCGACTACAGCGTCGGAAATTAGAAGAATTATCGGTATGGCATCGTGGTATCGGCGTTTTATCGCGCAGTTTTCGTCTATTATCGCACCTCTTACGAAATTATTGAAGAAAAATGTACGTTTTGAGTGGACGGAAGAATGTAGTGAAGCATTAGATATTATTAAGAATTGTTTAGTGACAGCACCTATTTTGACGTGTCCAGATTTTAGTTTACCGTTTTCGATTCAAACTGACGCATCGGATTATGGAATCGGCTCAGTTTTGACTCAGACTATCGATGGAGTGGAAAAAGTTATATGTTATAATAGTAGATCATTGACGCGTAGCGAACGGAAGTTTTCGACTACGGAGAAAGAGTGTTTGGCGGTGTTATGGTCGATAGAGAAGCTAAGACCATACATCGAAGGAGTTAAGTTTAGCGTTATTACGGACCATGCATCTTTAGTATGGTTACATAATTTGAAGGATCCGACAGGACGTTTGGCTCGATGGGCAGTTAGGCTCCAGCAGTATGATTTTGAAGTTATACATAGGAAGGGTAGAGATCATGTAGTACCCGATACCTTATCGCGATCAGTTCCCGTTATTGAGGAAACGTGTAGTGAAGATAATACCGACAGTGACATTACCGGCGAAGACCATAATGAAGAAGAAGATATTATAGAAGATAAATGGATTGAAAGAATGAAGAGATGTATTGAGAATCGACCGATAGCGTATCCAAAATGGAGAGTTCAAGATGGGAAGTTATATAAGCATGTAACGTGTAGTTATCCGAATTTACGTGAAGACGCGGAAAGTTGGCGTGAAGTTATTCCGAAGGCGAAGCGTGGTGAAATGTTGAGAAAGTATCATGACGAACCTACTGCAGGGCATGCAGGAATATTCAAGACATATGAACGTATTTCGAAATTATATTATTGGCCTAAGTTAAAGAATGATGTGAAACGTTATGTGAATAAGTGTGAAGTGTGTATAGCACATAAACCTGAACAGCGATTACCGGCAGGATTGATGACTCAGCATCCAGTTATCGATAAACCGTGGCAAATGATTTCGACAGATATTGTGGGACCTCTTCCTAGGTCTAAAAGTGGTTATAGTTATATTCTAGTAGTGTCAGATTATTTTACGAAGTTTGTGTTATTTTTCCCGTTACGTACGGCTACGGCCGCGGGTGTTGTGAAAATATTGAAGAAAATGTGTTTATTATTTGGTGTACCGTTGTATGTGTTATGTGATAACGGATCACAATTTAGAAGTGCAGTTTTAGGAATATGGTGGCATCGTATAATGCCAAGATCATTTTAATGCAATTATCACCCTCAGGCGAACCCAACAGAAAGGGTTAATCGAGTAATGAAGACTATGTTAGCATCATATATTGAAGATAATCAGAGAAATTGGGACAAGTATTTAGCGAAGGTGGCTTGTGCAATTAGGACAGCTACTCATGAAGTTACTGGGATGACGCCGTATTTTGCGAATTTTGGTAGAGAAATTAATCTCGATGGAACGAGACATGGAGAACCCGTAGTGGGTAATACTTTGAATGACGTCGCGTTTGCGAATAGAGAACCTTTAATTGCTAGAGGCAATGTTTTTCAAGAAGTGTATGATGACATTAAGAGAAGATTGAATGCAGCATATATTAGAAGTAAGAGAAATTACGATTTACGAAGAAGATTAGCTACTTTTCAAGTAGGAGATACGGTGTGGCGGAAGAATTATGTTTTATCGGACGCGTCGCGTTATTTTGCCGCGAAATTAGCACCTAAATTTATTGGACCGTTTTATATAAAGAAAAAAGTCTCGTATCAGACGTATGAGTTATCGGACGCCTCGGGCGACTCTAGAGGCATATGGCATGCCAAAGATTTAAAGTTTAGACCGTCAGACGATTAAGTTAGATAAGATTTTAGTGTGTATATATAGTAGGTTAGGCTATTGAATGAATTGATCGAATTTTTGTTGGTTATTTTTACCGTCAGATGGACATTGGTAGGTTGGTCGGAAAAACTATCGGGCGTGTGGAATTGACTATTTCTATTTTCTTTTGTATCAGAATTTGTCTGTTTTGTTTGTGTCCTTGGGGCACACTTGGCTGTGTAGGGACGGCCCTAGAATTTTCCTACAGCAGAGGCCAACTGCTTGTCGTAAGAGGCGACTAATCAAAGGGGTGGGTCGAGGCAGGCTGAGACGTTGGTCTTGTTGGTGGGGTTAAGTCCCAGGTTGAGACCTTGGTCGTGTCGTGTATGCGTTATCATGTAATCTACAAACGGTTTTCCCTCCCGACGTAGGTAGATCGTTATCGTGTAGAATATTACGTATAGCGGAGTGACCGCGTTGTGGTTTGAGTTAGTGTGTAGGGGCATTGTTGTCCGTTTAGGGTTGGTTGTGTCGTTCCCGCGGAGTGTCGTTATTTTGTTGGTTGCGTGTTTGACGCAGGGTTTGTTTTTGGGTTCTTGAGTTCGGTTGTTTAGTTCCACTTTCGTAAATATAAATATAGATATAGTTAAGCATATGCATTTTAGGATTTAGATTATAATAGGGTTATTTCGGTTCTAGACCACTTTACGGTATAGCCGTCGTATATAGTTACGATTATTTAGATTAGGGTGTTTTGTTTTTAGGAAGTCTGATGGGTCTACTTTATTGATTACCGATTTGTGACGTGTTCTTTTGAACTTTACCGGATTTGACGTTTGTTTTTTTTTGGGTGAGTGTTTTTTTTTTGAGTGTATGATGTCGACACCAGGAGGCAGGTGTTGGAGAGGGAAGCAGTCACGTGGGACACGGCTGTGGAACTCCCAGCATTGACGGGTTTAGTCCCATTGCGTTGGAGTGAGAGTGACGTAGGTGGTAGTCGGTGAGGCTGACCCCTCATCGGCTGCGGAGCGGATTGCTCGTATTTTTGATGTTTACCCCGCTTTGGCGGTGGCTTTTCGATATTTCGGCTACGCCGGTCCCCATGGTTCTGGACCGCTTCTCGGCCAGGCCATGTTTAGGGTGTGGTTTCTGCCCACCCTATTTTAGGTTCGGGGCCCTATAGTCTCCGGCTGAGTTGTAGTGGCGGTGCTGCAGCTCAGTGTTGTTTTGTGTGATCTTTGTCTTGGTGATGGGGAGCGGAGCGGATCCACTCTCCACCACACACCGTTAGTTGGGTTGTGGCTTCACGAGCGGACCTCGGTGAAGTGTTCTAGTTTTTGACTTTGTGTAGGTCTCTTAGGACCAGTATTTTTGAGTTTTTCTGGAAGAAAATCTCCTTGTGGAGGTGTCAGGTTGCGATGACGCACCCTGTATATAGGATGTTGTAATGACGTGTATTACGTGTTCTGAGCACGAGTGTATTGAGTTTGAACGGAAAAAAAAAAATTTTGTGTATATAAGCATAATGTATGTGGGTGTATGATACGCCACTGGAAATTTACGAGAAATATAATTATGTATGGAGATACGTGTATTTGAATATTATAAAGACATTGAAGTTGAAAGAAATAAATTCTGATGAATGTAAATGTGAAGAGAAATTTGTCCATGGGACGATAATGCTTTCCACTGGATTGCTTCTGTTTTGCTGATGATAAAGAAAGGAATGTTTGAAGATAAATGGGTAATCTTGATTAGAAAATGTGAAGAATAAGTGTAGAATGTTTTAGAAAATATGTAGAGAAAGATTGGGATGTTTAAGTGATAATTTCAGAAAGTTTTGTAATGTTGTGCAATTGTGTTGAGAATAAATGTGTGTATATGGAATTTGAGACATTAGACGGTACTGATTTTTGCAAATGTTGCGGAACGAGATCGAGCGCAGGTTGGAGATAAGTGTTAAAAGTTGCGTAATGTTTCAGAGTGGCCACTGAACGAATGTAATGACGAAAAATGATTTCTTCAGGAAGTAATTGTAAAATTTGTAAGTGAAAACAAATATGGCGATGTATTGTAATTGCACGCGTGCTTGTATAGAGGGAAGCAGTTATCAGAACGATAACATTTTGAGTGAATATTATTGGAGAATATAACGCGGAAGGAAGACATGTTTAAAGATGGATGACTGAAGTGATAAATAGGGAAGTCAGAGATTGACGAGGGTTAGTTAGTTAGTTGAAGTTAGAGGTAGGCAGTTAAGCTTTGGGTTTTGGCTGTTGCTTGTGGTGAAGGTTGGCGGAAGGCGCGTGCGAGTCAGAGTGGGATAGATTGTGACGATGTTGGAGTATGTTTGTGAAATTTTAATGAGGCAGTAATTGTTTAATTAACTGCGTTACCCGAACCGGGGATAAATTGAAAAAGACATTCATAAACAATACCATAGTTAAAATTGAAGTTGAAGATAACAATTAGTTTGTTTATTTTCAAGAAAATAATAGTGCGTAAGCAGATTTGAATAAAGATAGCAGATGTTATGTTAAAGTATTAAGTGCGGCGCGCTTGTAACGAGATTCAGCTACAAGTATTTGAGATCACCTGTTAAGTGAACGAAGGGTTCATTGTATATTAAGCCAAAGTTTAAGTAACGTTATATGACATTGAGAAGTTTATTTGTATAAAGGACTAAATTGTTTTAAAAGTTGTTAAGAAATTTTGAAGAGGCAACCATATGTTTATCGTTATTATATGTGTTTGGGTAGTAATAACCTCGCTAGTGAATAATTCGGGTGCATAAAAGGAATAAGTTTTGTGGAGCATTTGTTATGTGCTTCAGCAATTTAAGGATTACAAATATTGGATGTACGAGAATAAAGAAGAAAGAGAAGAAAGAAAAGAAAGGATTAATGGACAATTTTAAGTAAGAGTTAGATTTAAGATTATGAAGAACTCATTTAAGCACGTTTATCTTTTGGTAGATTTATTTGTGTATTGTTGGTTAAGTATTAATTTAGTTTCGAAAGATAATCGTTCTTGAGTAATATTGTATCGTATTGTTTTTTTGTAGTAAGGATTTTTGCAGTAAGGCAAATTGGTATTTTGGTGGTTTAAGTTTTCCACCAAGCGAGTGTAATATATGTAAATATTTGTGTTTTATTTTATTTTGTATAGGACAATATAGTTACCGTTGATTGTTATTTTGTTGTTATTCATTTATTGGGTGACCTACTTTCGACAATTACAGAAGTAAGCTTTAATATTTTGATCTGCTTGTATTTAGAAGTTTTCAAAATTAATTATCGAATATTGAATGACAAAATATTTTATTCATTAAGTATAATAAAAGTTTGAGTTTTGAGACCTTAAATGTTTATGAATGTCAAATATTATAAGAAGTAAAGTAAATTTAAAAGATAGCGTTCATTGAATGAATTTGAGTGATAAATTTTATTTTGGAAGTTTTAGTTTACGAGGTGTATTCAAAAAGTTTTTTTAATAACCTGGGTAGTACTAAATTTATTTGAGTTGAATTGTTTTGGACGAGTGTTTGTTTTAGAACCTTCGTATATGAATTTACCGAGTAAGCACAATCCTACTTTCCACAATCAAGTAGGGTTAATTAACACCCAGCTTAAGACAGTTATATTAACAAAGTTTCGATTGTGGTGGCGCCTAGAGACATATTTTCCCGAATTGAGCTATTTGAGTATAAGTGTAAGGTGTTTGAGCTTATTGATCATCCATTTTACTTATTATTTCGACCACGCCCATCCCCCTGTTAGCTGGCTTGGCAACCCGCTTACATTAGTAAGCCTACACGACGCCTAGTGCGGTTTGGACGTGTAACAAATTACCACCCCGTATAAGTCCCGATCCCTAACATATAAAAGCATATCCGAAATCACCTGAAAACAAAACCTGCTCCAAAAAAATACTGTTTTATTAAACGTAACCGATTAAAAATAATCACAGTACAATCAAGAAGTTTAGTTTGGAAATAATCAGTCATTGTAAATTAAATAAAAAGAAATCCTAATCAAGAATTTTAATCAACCATCCCTAACCCTATTTAAACATCATTAATTTACAAACAAACTTCATTCTCATTTTACGTATATTCAGTACATTGAAACCAATAACATTGACCTGCTATCATCAATCACCAGCTGTTGTTACGCCGACCGTAATATTAGGTTAAAAATTCAATATATTTTCACTTTGCATTAAAGGAAAATAGTAAGTCGTGTTTTAGAGAAACCGAGTTAACTTAATTTTATAATTTTACCCTATAAACATTCATTAGAAAATCACGTTAAATTAATTTATACCTTTTAATATACAAGGACGTTTCCGTTGTGAGTGATAAAGACGACCTTCCGATAATCTCATCAATAAAACCCCCGTGACTTTGTAAACACAATTAAAAAGCAAATTTACAAATTTGCTAGAGATTGACAAACGGGATCCCGTATATCTTATAAACAAAATAACAAACAGTGCTAAATATATAACCGTAAATTTCATTGTAGAAATCTTGTATTAATAATTTTGCATTTAAAAAAGTATAGGAAGTAAATTACCTGAAAGACAATCAATCCTTGTATAAAACACTCTCAACCGCACATCGATTAATCCAAAACTGTTAAGGGTGAAACTATAAAGATTGAAACTAGTAGGTAGTTGTTTATATTTGATTATACGCAATTCTCATTACAGTTCTACCAACGACCCAAGCACGTGGGAACCAAAGGGAATTGATCACGTCAATACGAACCGTAGGACCGAGAGGTATAGTGGGTGGCATACCCACCAGTAAGAATAGTTTTATTTTAGTTTGTGTATCATAGAATTTTTATTTTCATTTATTTTCCACGGATATTGGTTTATTTAGTTATTACAATTACCTGAAAATTGTGAATTTGAGTATTTAAGTTAAACTGTACATATATTGAATTATACTAAATTGATACATATGTAAAAAGAATTTTGTAAGATTTAACAAAGGTGTTTAATACATGTTATAAATTTTGAGGTGTCAAAACTTATTTAACAGAATAAGAGTCAACCGAAACCCATCCCTACTTCAACTGAGTTTAGCCGAAAGAGTACTTAAATCCACATAGTTGAATATTCTTGTTAGACCTGTACCAGAAAGGGTCTTACAACATATTGCTACAAGTAGGATTAGATTTTTGAGAAACTACATTAAGAATAAAGAATTAAAAGATTATGACCCTGAGTTCTTAGATGAGACGTGGATTTTTAGTAGGGGATCCATTAAAAAAAAGTTGGCATGATAATACAACAAAAAGTATTAAGAATAAACCGATGGGAGAAGGAAAAAGGTTAGTTACAAATTTCATTTTGTATTAAATTTTTTTAATGAACTGCTTTTAGATTTATCGTACTCAATGCAGGCAGCAAAGATGGATTTATACCCAATTCTTCGCTACTATTTTCAACAAAAAATCCAAATGCTGATTATCGTGGTGACATGTGTGGCGAACTCTTCACAAAATGGTTTGAAGAACAATTATTGCCGAACTTGAGTGAACCACGTTTAATCGTGATGGATAATGCTAGTTATCATTCGATGATATTAGAAAAAACTCCAACTATTTCCTGTAAGAAAGAAGACATTTGCAGTTACCTAAAAAAACATAATAACATAACATAATAAACGACATGTTTAAAAGAGAGCTGTTAGAATTGGTTAAAAACAACTCTCAATCAAAGGTATAAGGAATAGATGAAATAGCGTTTAAAAATGGACATAAGGTACTGCGATTGCCACCTTATCATTATCAATTTAATCCTATTGAGTTAGTGTGGGCAAATTGCAAGGAATACTATAATAAAAATATTGGACAGAATAATTTAGAGTTTAGTGATGCAAATGTGCAAGAAATGTGGTTAACCGCTTTAAACCGAATCGATGCAGATTATTGGAAAAGATGCATCACACATGCAGAAAATTGTATGCTCGAATGGTGGAATACAGAACAAAAATTTGATTTCAATATTGAACCTTTAATTATAAATGTTGGTGAAAGCAATTCGGACAACAGTGAAGATTTCAGTGATGACAACTCTGGATAATTTCCAAATTTAAGTAAATGTAAATATTTGTAATTGTTGCAATGCATGTTTCAAATAATGTTAATTATAAAATGTACTTCATCATTATTTCTCAAATGTTTGTACAATATCGATGTAGTACATTAATAAAACTTTATGAACCAATTAATAAAGTTAAATATTGACTTTTTTTTCTAAATTACAGTTTAAAATTAATAAAATTGGGTATATTAATTCGTTATGACAATTTACAATTAGCTACAAAACACACATAACAGAAATGTAAGTACATTGATCAAGGTCGACATAAAATTTACGCTAGATCAGCCGATGGATGGCGCTGTACTGTGTTTACGATCTCATCAATCACATGCACAAATCACATGTTTTGCGGTAATTGAGGTTATTATGTTCTTTGTTATATTCTCATTGTTCGTTATTATTATTAGTTTTAGTTTAGTTATTAAGTTAGTATTTAATTAGTATATTATGGATCATTCTTATTATTAAAAAAAAAAACAAAACGCTGTTGTGTTCTCGGGTGTGAAGATGACGTATCCAAGAGGCATAGGTTTCCCAAAAAGAATTTGAATTTATTTAATGCATGGATAACTGCAATTCAAAATCCTGTATTAGCAACTAAATCAGTGGAGGAAGTATATTTAAGTTATTATGTGTGCGGACGACATTTCACAACAGAATCCCATGTTCCAGGAACTCGTAGGGGCTTAATGGCCAATGCAGTTCCTTTACTATTCTTACCAGGTATGTAAATGTTTTGTATAGATTATACTAATTGTGAAAGGAAATATTTCTTGGGTTTCTCTTAAAAAGTAATCATTTTTCAGGCAAGGATAGCACCATATCTGAAGTGCCACTAGAATATGCAATTGAAGCTACAGCGACAGCAGACTTAGGTAAAAAAGTATTTCAACAACAATTCAACAATTTTATTGCTCATTTTTAGTAGAAGCTATTACTACATCAACATTGTCATCTAATACAGAAAATGATACTTATACCACCACACAAATGACATCAAGTCCAGTTGCCAAATTGTGTAAAGGTAAAATGCGTCAATAAATATTTAAAGTAGGTAATACAAAGTTTTCGTTACAGCTAGACGATTGCATTTGCAAGAAGTTCTTACTATTGGTTTATTGGACATGTATACACTACCTCTATGCCGATAAAGTTTATTGCTTTATTGTATAGGGATTAACTGAGGAGTGGTTGTTTATTTTTGTAGAACATCTGTTGTTAATGGCAATACTGTCATCTTGTCATGTCGATGTCACGCACAGCCTTCGGTGCTTTTTATGGAATAGGTTATAGGTACAATACAAAACATGCCGTTTCGAATATCATTTGTTAAATTTATTTCATTCTGCCGTCCTAATCTTCCTTAATTTTCCTCAAATTATACTTGAAATATAAACAGGCCAACTATAATGTCCCACAAACTGTTCAGCGCGCGAGATACTCACAAGATCAGCAATGGCCCACCGGCGGATTCACGGACCCCCCTTTATACAACGATAAAATTGTTTATATATAGCAAAGAAACATTTTTATGTAACGAGTTTTTAACTCAAAATAAAATGAAATCTGTGTATTTTGTTTGTAAAGTACAAAGGTAAAAACAGTCATCTTCTAAGAAACCACATTTTAAAAACACAGTTTGTTTGTAAATACTTTAACACATTCGCTGCGCATGACTCCCATGGGAGTCACAGATTTCTTTACCCATGTGCGCATGACTCCCATCGGAGTCGCCAACCAAACGGTATTCAAATCGACAGTATGAACTTACCATTGCAAGTAACCGCACGTGCTTTGGTCAGCGTCTTTGTAACGGCTTGTTATTTACATTTTTACTCGCCGTTTGTTTTTTTAAATATTTGTGATTAAGATGGCGGAAAATGTGCAGGGTCCCTCAAACATTAAAAAGTGCAAGTTAACATCTAGAAATCCTAATAAATTGACGGAAGAGGAACTTTTAAAAGCACTTATGTTCTCTAGTGACGAGGGCGATGATATTATGTACGATTTAAATGATTTGGATGCTCCTTCTGAGGGTAGTGATTCTGATTCGGAGGAGGAAGAGGTGAATAGAGAGATAGGTAAAAGCTATTTTTGTATAAGGTAAAGCTTATTTAATTGTATTTTTTCATTCATTGCAGATGCTGAAATGTTGCCGCCTTCGACAGAGGTTGAAGATGGCGATGTAAACATTGTTCCTAACTGGACCGATATCCCTTCAGATCGTCTTTATACTTTTCCCTTTTCAAAGACTAATAGACTATTAGTACCAATTCCTGGAAATAATAAACCTATCGATTATTTCCGCATGATATTTGACGATGAGATCCTTGACCTGATGGTAAATGAAACGAACCATTCTTCTGAAGAGGTGTTTTGTTCTGAAGGCGTTTCTGAGAATTCCAGAATTACAAGATGGAAGAAATGTTAACATTACAAGGGAAGAAATGTTAATATTTGTGGCGCTATTGCTGCGTACTGGAACAATAAAATTAAATAGGCTCCAAGATTATTGGAAATGCCATCCACTATTTAATTTGAAATGTTTTTCCGGACATATGAGCCGCGACCGATTCCTAGTAATACTGCGGTGTCTACATTTTGCGAGAAATCCAGTTGTGGGAGTAAAAATCACAGACCGGTTATACAAAATACGGCCTATGATAAATTTTTTTTAATAAGATGTCCATCTACTGTCCCGGTAAGGAACTGTCGCTTGACGAATCCATGGCACTATGGAGTGGGCGCTTAGTTTTCCGCCAATACATCAAAAATAAGCGCCATAAATATGGTATAAAATTATATATATTAACAGAACCAAATGGTATTAATTTAAAAACAGTGGTGTATACCGAGACACTAGACGATTGTGGTGGAAAAGGCCATACTTCAAAAGTCGTTTTAAATTTACTTGAAGACTATTTTGACGCGGGCCATTCCGTGTACATGGACAATTTTTATAATTCTTTTGAATTAGCGCATCAGCTAAGCAAACGTAGTACGTATTGCACTGGCACACTGAATGTTAAAAGAAAAAGCAATTCTAAAACTGTACTATCAAAAAAATTTTTAAAAACGAAACTATTGCTGCTTATTCCAATAATATACTCGTTGGAAAATGGAAAGATAAGAGTGAGGTGCTATATATAAGTAATGAGTATGGAAACGATATTATTGAATTCATGGATAAGAGAAATCGTAACAGAGAGAAACCTGCTCCTATTTTTCACTACAACAAGCACATGGGAGGTGTTGATCGCCAAGATCAACTCAGTTCTTGTTACCCCTGTGAAAGAAAATGCCTCAGGTGGTACAAAAAATTAGGAGTACATTTTATTCAATTGATGTTGTTGAACTCGCACATATTATATGGAAAATACTCTAGACAAAGAATATCGCTCTACGACTACAGACTATCGCTTTTGAGCAGTCTTCTGAGGATTGAAGGGACCAAAATACATGTTAGAAGTGATTACCAAAATTAATTCATTCAGTAAAAGTGGGCGAATTAATAGAAACCGTTACAAAATATCCGAAAAGAAAGTAAGAAAACAAACAATATTTCACTGCGAAAAATGTCCGGAACAACCTGGATTTTGTCCTGGAGAATGTTTCACTGCTGCACATACTTAGAATACTTTTTTTTTCTTCAGGGTATTTTTTTATAGAAAAAGTGTTTATTATTGTTATTTTACATTTTTTTGTAATCTTTATTTTTTGTTTTTTACATCTTGTAACGGTTTAATTTTTATTTAACAATAAATTTCAATATATTCATGAATAGTAAACTTTTTAAAAATAATTATTTTAAGTCACATTTAGCATAATAGATGTCTTTAGTGATATTAATTTTGAATTCCAATTCAATAGCCTGACCCCTAGGCCAAATTTTATCATTGCTAGGTACTTTTGAGCATTTTTCTGGTTTCATTCTGTTATCAACAATTTTTGGTTCTATTTAAAAATTCGTGCCATGTGGTGTACTTGAAGCGGTAATTCTGGATAAATCTCGTGCATCACATATAAAAAAAAATTGAATACAGGCTTATATTAATTAGTTTAGTAATTACCTGCCTGTACAATTATATTTCGAAAGTTTCGGATAATACTTGGCACGTTTCCTGTCTGGCCGCCTACCAACTCAGGTAAAAGTCTAAACCAACTGCTCAAATTGTTCCTATTTCATTCATGTATTTTAGGCCACGTTTAACAGTGAACTATTCAAGGTTCCCGACTCTTGCTTGTACAAACAATAATTTAATTATTAGAAATACAAATTCAATTTACGACCGACAAATTCAGACGGAACCCCTTACTAGAAGTTGTGCGATTGGTAACTAATATAACAAATATAACACCAATCCATCTTCTTTGCTCTGCGACTCGATTCTACCTTCACCGTTCTGTTCTTCGTAGCAACAAACAGGTCAGATCAGTATAATTTATAATTTATTGTTACGAATAAAACCATTGTGCAACTCATACGTCATACCTTAAGAGGAACGCTTGTGGATTGTGTTGGGTTGCTGGAATTTAATACCACTATTCATGTTGTTAAGTTAAACATTGAGGTTACGTACCTTTTCATTTTATATAGATAATATTGGTTAGCTTAACGATTAAATCATATTTGACTGATCTTATGTTGAAGTTCAGTTGAAGTCCCCTTTGTTGTAGTTTATAATATAACTGTTAAATCTATTAAAAGAAACGAAATGTATTCACCATAAAAAAAAATGAAACATCCAACCCTAGGTTATTGTGACTATTGTACCGCATTTTGTTTATGTACGCTTCTTTTACTATTGTGTTTGATATACCTTCAGTACCATTGTAACAATATTTTTTTTTGTAAATCATTTACGGTAGTACAGTCGGAATTCAATTGCCGGAAGTCAAGTTTTTTTTGTTTATTCAGATTATTATAAGAGGAAGGGGCTACGCAGAGTTGTACACTGAATTTTTTTCCGTGTGTAGCTTACAATTAATTCATTATTATATATTTTTTATTTATTTAGGTGCGCAGTATGCCTACGTTGAATCGATTCAATAAATTACCGTGTTGACCATATTTTTTTTGTATGCATAAATAAATTTTTTTTATTTTCAGCTTACTGATATATTCTTTTAAACGCTTTGCTTGGTTTCTACCTGCCCTGTTATTTAGTATCTTTCCACTTATCAAGTCACTGTCACTGGCAACCAATTCTGATTTCTCACTACTCATTAAAAGGATTTTTTTTTAATTACCAATTCAAAAATTGAAACTTTATTTTACATTTTACAGAAATTCCCATTTATAGTTTTGTTAAATATAGTATTACTTACTCTCACAATATTGTTTCTTTTATGCCCTTTTCAAGTTTAGGGATCTAAAGAAAATTGTGGCGCCTAACCTTTTTTTTTTCCTTAAGCTCTAAACCACATTTATTTAGTTGCCGCATACCTGCCGCCCACACCTAAATTGCTCAAGATTACCAACTGCTAGCCTGGACGAGTATATTCTACGGTAAATACCGTGGCAATCTTGTATAGAATAAATATTTTTATTTGCCGATTCTACGGCGTTTTTGATCATGTTCCCAAAAATTTCTCAAATATTTTCGTGACTCCCATAGGAGTCGATCAGCACTAAGCAAGAAATCCTTAGCCAGGTGCGCATGACTCCTTTAGGAGTCACACACCAAAATGAAATAAACAACCTGTATATAATTTTTTTATACACAAATATTGAATGATGATCCCAAGAACAGTAATATATCAGAAAAATATATTGCCGCTCCTGGGGTATAACCAGTCGTAAAAAGTCGCAGTGAAAGTGTTAATACCTGCATTAGCTTTAAATGGAATTCTAAGGACTCACTTTAGTTACACTAAGACGTACATATGCAATAAAGTATTGACAGTTTTAGGTTTATGTTTATAGAACGGAAATTTACATCTGTGAAAGTGGAAATGTATTTAAAACGTATTAAGAAATTTAACGTAAATGTACATACTTTTTACATTACTTCCAGAGAAAAGTCTGTTCGAATTAATATTTTCAAATAATTTTTGTTTGAATAATTTAGTGTTTTTCTTTAGCCATAGATAATTTAATCCTACAGCTACAGGGTTAATTTCTCTATATCTTTAGCATTTTAAAAATCAATTTTTTAATTTAAATTCAGTAGGGGAACTGTCTAAAAAACAAAGTAACGGGAATGTATGTAGAAGTAGATGTATATAATATAAACTATTTTATAGATTTGTATCTTGCTCCCCCCTTCATACTTTTCTGGATCCGCTACTGAGCAGTGCTGATTCAGCACGATAACGTAAGATAAATTCCAATGGCAAAAATGCGTATAATACAAAACTTGAAGTATTTAGTATTTCATTTCAGTGAAAGAGTGCAAAGCAAAGTGCATAGATAGATTTACTTATATTCCTCATAAGTAGGTAATTTAGTTATTAGTACTTTTCAGTTTTCTCGAACTATTCCGGAAGTAAGGTAAGCCCGCAATAATTATTGTAACTGTATTATATTAAAAATTTTCAGTTTGCTGTTTTGAAATTAAAAAAAAGTAGTATCAATCACCTTCACTTTAGGGTTTTTTTAGTTTTCTATAACATCACTGTGTTTCAGTGCATTTGATTAAAAACACAATTTTTCTTTATTTAGATATAAGCAGAAAATGGACATTCGGAAGTTTTTTAACTATACAAAAGAATCTTCCGCGCATCACGGAAAAAAAAAGACCAAGGACTACGACGGACGATAAAAATGAAGACGATCAGATGGATCAGGCTAACGCTAGTGTAAATAAAAAAGACCAATCATGCGATCATCGCAGTGGAACATGACTCGCCCAACACAACTTCGTCAACATCTCTGAATTCCCCGATTTTACAAGAAATGGAAACTCATGCTCATGATTTAGGTGACTATATAGGATCACATTCACTACGAAGTATTAGTGATTCAGAAAAACATATACTCCTTACCCGTCCCTATGTACCCTTTGAGAACTACAATTTTAAAAAAGATGCTCCCGAAAAGAAACGCTTTTTTTCAACGAGAATTTAAACATTTACGAGTGGGTGGTTTATTCCAAAAAGTTAAAAGGTGCACTTTGCAAGCATTGTGTTGTACTTAAACCTCCCGTTAAAAGAGGACTGCAAGGAGAATTTATTACTAAAGAGTATACAGACTTTAAACATTTTCACGAATCTGCAAGAAAACACGTGAAATCGGAATGGCACTGCCAGTCCATTTTAAAAAGTAATTATTTTATAAAATCTATACTTGTTTATAATCCTAGTGTTAGTGAACTTTTAAACAATGAAGAAATGGAGATTATTAAAAAAAATAGCAACAAACTCGTACCAATAATTTCTACGATTTTACTATGTGGAAAACGTGACATTGCTTTAAGAGGTAAGGGTGCAGATGAAAATTTTAAGGAACTTTTAAAATTTAGGGTTGAAAGTGGTGACAAACTTTTGGAAGAACATTTAAGTACCTGCCATAAAAACGTCAAATACACGTCACAAAACAAGTTAATTGAAATTTGTGGGGATGTTATTCGCGAACGAATTATAGATGAGGCCAACAAAAGCATTGGTTTCTCTCTATTGGCTGATGAAACCGCCGATATAGCCGGTAAAGAACAATTGTCAATTGGTATCAGGTATCTAAGCTCAGATAATGTTGTTAATGAACATTTTATCGGTTTCGCGGAACTAACAGCAACGTACGCTGTAAGTATTTCCACTTCAATTTTGGATACCTTACAGAAATTTAATTAAGATTTAAGTAAACTTATAGGTTTAGGTTTTGATGGATGCTCAACTATGGCAGGTAAAGATAATGGGGTGCAAAAATTAATTCGAGATAAATATCCCACAGCCTCATTGTGCTACTAAACTTAGTTATTAACAGGTTGACTGCCGACTACTCCGATCGGAGTGTACCGGCATCAATCGGCGACGGCCCTTACTCCGATCGGAGTGTTGTGTATGTTTTACATATAAGGGCCAGTATTTAGTTGGCGTTGGCGAGAGAATGTTGCAGGCGGTCCGGCGTCCTTCTAAAAACATTTGTTGAGCACGTGTTATAGTTGGTTACGCGTTTTCTATTTTTTGTGTCGCTAAACATGAATGCCAAACCTGGACCTTCTGGACTCACAGATGAAGAACTATTACAGTGTTTAGAAGATAGCAGTGGTGACGAATATTTGCCAGAGTCCGAAGATGATGATTATCCCTCCCAATCAGAAGCAGAAAGTGATTCAGATGCACATGATGATGACCAGTCGTTAGGAAATCTTCCAGATTCGCCAGTAAATACCAGTCCAGCTCCGACTAATGCGCAAGTAAATTTCCAGTGGCCAAAAACAGGTACATTGAAACAATTTACGTTCAAAAAAAAATCAAGAGCTTTTAGTGCCGGTTCCGGGCAGAGGCAGACCTATAGATTTTTTCAGCCTTATAATTGACGACGCTTTTTTATCTCAGATTGCAGACCAGACAAATGGTTATGCTATACAACTTTTTCTTAGCAGTGGAACATCTGCAAAGTCACGTATCACAAATTGGAAGCACCTGAATATTCCAGAGTTAAACATTTTTATAGGTCTGCTCTTTCATACAGGTACTATTCAACTTACACGAGTAAATGACTACTGGAAAACGGACCCGCTCTTCAATATACCAATTTTTCGCAAATATATGTCCAGAAATAGATTTCTTCTCATCTTGAGGTGTCTACACTTTACATCTACCAACACTAGAGCTAACGATCGTTTAGGTAAAATAAGATTTGTGGTCGACTTTTTCAACACGAAGATGAATAGCCTCTATTACCCGGGAAAAGAATTGTCGTTAGACGAATCTATGGTACTGTGGCGGGGGCGTTTACAGTTCAAACAATACATACAAAAAAAACGTCACAAGTACGGAATAAAGCTTTAATTGCTTACAGAACCTGATGGATTGGTGCTGAAATTCCGCGTGTATGAAGGTTCATCAGATGAATATGGCGGGACTGGACATACAACCAAAGTAGTCCTGCACTTACTTGAGGAAAAGTTAGGTCAAGGACACGCGGTATACCTCGACAACTTCTACAACAGTGTTGACTTAGCTACAAGGCTGCTAGAAAATGACACCTATTGTACTGGAACCCTAAGGAGTGACCGTAAGCACAACCCACAAGAAGTCACGAAGGCGAAATTAAAACGAGGAGAAAACGAATCTAGGTTCTGTAGTGGCATTCATATTGGGAAATGGAAGGACAAACGCAATGTCAGTTATATAAGCACTGAGTTTGGGAACGAAACTGGCATTTTCAAGAATAAAAGGGGAAAAGAAACTGTAAAACCTAAAGCCATTCTAAACTATAACAACTATGTCAGGAATTGATCGCCAGGAACAAATGCTGTCATACTATCCTTGTAATAGGAAAACGATAAGGTGGTACAAGAAACTTTTTATTCATGTTCTACAAATGAGTTTGATAAACGCATACTACCTACATAGAAAGTACTCTGGTGGTTGTCGTCTTCGTTTTTATGACTTTCGACTGGAGATAATTCGAGATCTGTTAGTCCCGAGTGATGATATACTTGTCTGTCCTCCTATTCAAAAAAAGAATCCGAACGCTAGACATTGTCTTTCAAAAATTGAGAAAACCACAAATGAAATTAAGAAAGGGCGTACTGAAACCAAAAGAGTATCTAGAAAGGAATGTAAAACCTGCAGGCAAAACAAAATGAGGAAACAGACAACGTTTGAATACAAACAATGCCCTGGAATTCCCGGCTTTTGTGTAAAGTGCTTTGAAGACTTTCATAAAAAAATGTAGTTTTTGTCAGTCTGGTATTTTTTATATTTTTTACCTTGAGCAAATTTATTTATGTTGTTTTGATTTTTTATGATTATATATACAAATATACAATAAAGCAACAAGGTAAATTCGGGGGACCTCGGAAACGTGTTGGAAACTTTTTTTCAAATTTCGCACACACCCTCGGTTCGCGGAGGTAAAATATTTGAGGGAGTATAAAAAAATCATACGGTACGTTTCGGCGCAATTCGACCGTCGCCGTTTTCGATTTTGCGAGGGGTCGAAAGCAAAATTCGCCGAGGGCGCGTCGTACGGTTCGTGAGAACGGTACCGGCGGCTAAAGAGAGGCGAGGTTCGGGAGCGTCGCGACGTTACCCTTTTTCGGGTCGAGGACCACACACACGTGATGGGGAAGTGGGGGTTTTCTTTTTTTTTTTTTAATTTTCTCGAAAACGTGACCCCAACTTTTGATAAAAGTTTCCGTACGGAAGGGGTTCGTCGTGACGTACCCTACCCGTACGGTGTGTACTCTTAAATTTTCTTTGGGGCGGGGGGAATCGAAAAAAGTTCGTTTTTCGTAAATTCCGTCTGGCTCGGCCGAATAAAGACTTAGACGGTTCGGGTTTTTTGCGTTCGTCTCGTATTTTCTTTGCGCATCTCGGGTTAGCGGCCGCGGTCGGGTGCTGGTCACGAGAGGAGTGGGGGAAGCGGTTAAAGTGTCCGACGTGCACGAGTGTTTCGGAAAAGTGATCTTACGAAACGTACCATTTGACAGTTCCGGTTTTTGCATGACCGAAATACGTTTTTTATCGATTTCGAATCTAACGGCGTTTAAATCTCCGAGATCGGATCGAAATTAACCGAGTTACGATCTTTTCCAATGCTATTTAAATGGGAAAATATTTTTTGCGATAAGGTCGGCCGACTTTGTACTCTTATCGATCACTCGATTACGATCCGATTTGGACGCGGTTTTTTTGTCGTGTTTGGTATTTATCGCCCTTTATGAATTTGTAAACAAAGCGGGCAAATTCGGTACAAGAAAACATTTTATAATTCGATTTAGTGTAGAAAATGATATTTTAATACGATTTTTCGTTTTGAGGTACATTTAAAGAGCAGATATTGACTTTTTTGGTGATTAATTGACGTACGCTATCGAATTGGAATCTAATGCCGTTTGGAGCTCGAAAATCGGACCGGGATCTACGGAGTTACGAACTTTTCAATGTTATTTAAATGCAAATCTTCACGTCTCGATAAAAACGGAATGGAGAGGGGGAGGGGGGCGTCCGTGACGTCTTTCGATTCTTTTGGTGGCCAGCAACCGGGGAAACAAAATTTCGTCAAAATCGGACCATTACCGAGGACGCAGTGGTCTTTTAAAGTTTCTTTTTTTTGGAAAAAATTTAGGTCGAAAAAAAATTGTTCCAAATTTTTGTGCGAGGTGTCCGAATCGATGCGCTTTGGACCGGAAATCACCAAAATCGCACCTTTTCGGACTGCCGCTCGGTTCGGGGCAAGTGATCGATACGAATAAGAGAAAACATTTCGTCATGACGATCACGATCATCTTCGGTACACATTTTGCGCTACTATGAGGAAAAAAGACATAAATACAGATTTTTTTTAAATAAACTTTCCTGTCTCGCCAACCATATGGGATAAAGATCAGGTCTGTCTGTTGGCTACCGATATCATCACGCTCAGTACATCGCCGATTACCAAAAGAAGATCGGGTACATTTTTCGTGTGTCAGTTTATACGACGATCATTCAAACATTGAAGTTAATAATATTACTTCACTGAAATATTCAAGTGGATAGTAAAAGTTGTATTTTATTTTGCGTCAAGTATATTTTTGATAGCTGTGAAGCAAACATTTTTTTTTATGAATTAAAATTGGGTCAAAATGCTGCTGATGAAATATAGATTATGTACGATAACACAAAACATTCTGGACAAAGATGAACCAACAAAACACCTCATAAAATCCAAAATTGACCATACAATAATTATGATCATAATGTGGTGATGTGGTTTACTATAAACTTTTAAACATTGATGAAATAAAGTACTGTAAACAAATTGATGATATTTATCAAAAATTACGTGAACAACAAAAAAGGTCTAATATTGTTGCATGATAATACTAGTCCGCATATTTTACATAATACTGCACAGAAATTAAAACGTTACTATATGTTCGAGCGTTTGGAAAACTATCTCGTAAATCTACTTTAAAATATTGACAAAAAAAAGGGCATTATATTAAGTTTTTGAATTTCTCGACATCAAGTTTTTGTATTTATGGCATAAATGAGCTTGTATATACTTGGCAAAAATGTATTCATTCTAATGGTACTTATTTCAATTAATACAGTTGATTTTTGTTTGTGTTATAGCACCTTGAAGTTAAGCACATTAAACTCTCATAAGTTTTCTGACACCCTATATGTAATGTAAATATTTAGAATTAATATTATGTTTTGTGTTTGTTAATATTATATAACGTGTGTTATAGTCATAATTTGAAAAATAATTATCTTCAAATAATTCAAAATGTTATTTATATAAAAATTTATTGTATAAATTTATACAGGGTTATTACAAATGATGTTCATGATTTCAAGCATACATAAATCGAGTTTTATTCGTTTCACAAATATAAAAAATAGTTACATTTGAAGGAAAACTCAAAAAGTTTTATAACAGGTATTCAGAATTACAAATGTTCAATATGGGAGCCCCCTGCGACACGACAGATGTCAAGCCTGTAATCAAGCTCTCGCCATACGTTGTCGAGAGTTTCTTGATTGATTGTTTCGATGGCATTCGCAATCCGCCGCTGGACATGAAGTATGCTCTGTGGTAATGCTGGTGTATACACTTTATCTTTGATGTATCCCCACAAGAAAAAATCACAGGGGGTGATGTCCGGAGATCTTGGAGGCCAGTTCAAGAGTGCGTCATCATTTGAACCAACGCGCCCAATCCATCTCTCAGGTAGCAGATTGTTAAGTTCAGCCCTAACACCCAGGTGATAATGTGGAGGAGCGCCATCCAATTGCAGAATGAAATCTGGGGAATCTTGCTCTAATTGTGGTATAAGCCATTCTGTCATCATGTCCAAGAAAACCATTCCATTTATTGTTTGTTCAATAAAGAAGAAAGGCCCGTACACTTTACAATGGACTTAAGAAACAACTGATACATACCGAAATCAATGTAAACAAAACTTTATGAGTTTTTCTTTCCAGCGGTACCAACCAAAATGGTTTTAATACATAATATTCTAGTGACATATGCAATCGAAATTAGGCACATCATTTGTAATAACCCTGTATATTAATACAATTTAGTAATCATTAGATATAACAAACAAATTTTACTATAACAATATGTCAATATCTAGCAGATGTATGTTTCCATAGCTACAGATTAAACAATCATATGTATTTGTTGTACTTTCATTTCAATTTTATACTTTTGGTGAGTGCATGAATTTTGTTTGCAATTTATTATTATTTTATTTATTAAGATTTTAAATGAAAATATTATAAAATTAACGTTAAAATAATACATTCTAAATATTAATATTTTTCTTTTACATTTCCACAATTTTATGTTCCACAAATCGTTTATAAATTTCAATTTGTCAACGATTAATACTTAATATATGCAATATCTAAATTTTTATATACCAAATTAATGAAAATCGTCTTTTTTTCTTTCCTAAATCATTAAAATTATATATGTTTAAAGAATTTTAACAAATTTCAATCTTAATGATAATTAGATTATTTACTCAATTACAATATCATTTTTAATATCAATTATGAACATTTATACATACCTGTTTAACATATAAATAAATTACGTCTTATGAAATTTAATAGAATTACAAAATGATTTCGAAAATATTTTAGAACAAGTTGAGTAATTTACTCATTGTTTTATGCTTTTAAGTTTATATACTACATTTTCGGATTATAGATATTAATAACGTAACATTTAAATCTATACGCTAAATTTTTAAAGCAATGGTTATCATTAAACGAACCAAATTTTTAGTTACTCTACATAAACTTTCATATTTTAGATATGCAACTTTATTTTGAATGCAATTTATTGTTACATATTCTAACATAAAATAGTACACTAAAACAGCATCGTTATAATTTATATAATACTTTCTAATGACACATTCTTTATACATTTAATAAATAATTAACAATTACTTTAAAATTTATAAAATCAGTACAATTATTATCCTAATAAGTAACTCCGATTTTTTCTGTTGATACCTATTCACAACAGTCTTTTTATATTTTAAAACTAAATTTTTACTAAATATTAGACTTAAAACAATTTAAACAAATTATTTTTCCATTATATTAATAATATAGGTACAATCAAATTACAATATGTCATTTTTAATTATTTCTATACATTATATGCCAGTATTTCAAGAATATGATTATAAATTTATAATTAGATATAACAAAAAAATTATTACAAGCTTAAACAATAACCGAAAAATTTCATATGAATATGGACAAAACTTTGCCTTTTTATCATAATTTATAAAATACTATTAATTACAAATTAAAAACGCATACTTGAATTATATCTACATATTTCATTTAATTTCATGATTTTAATTAAACGAAAAAGCCTATTTGTTTCTATTAAGTTTTCTAATTTTGATAAGTAAATATAAATTTATTACTTAATTTGTCCTTACTTAATTCATCCCAATTAAATATTAACAAAAATATTAATATAGAGAATTAATTATTCCTAAATTTTTTTAAGAGCTAAAAACATATTCATAAATATCCAAATGAATAACATAATTAAATTCCTTTATAAAAACACCATTACCTTTACAAATGAAAATAATACAATAGTTTTTTCCAGCAAAAATTTCAGATAATCAAGATATGACCGTATGTAACATTATTATCATTTTATTACAGTTATTTCATTACTTTTCGATTAGACTCTAGAAGATTACAACAGGTTTTGTGGGGAATACGTTCGTGAAGGAAAAATTATTTCCTTCACCAATGTCGACGAAATTCCGGCGAACATTTGGAATATGCCGGATGAACAGCTACGATTTTTTACCATATATAAAAGCTGTAGTCGGCTAAAATACCCAATTCAAACATTTATGCAACTATTAAACTTTTTTAATTTAAAATGAAATTGTTTACATATTATTGCTTCTTTCAATGATGGCCATAGGGAATTTCATAAAAGAGATCTGGCTAATATCCCTATAGGGAACACATTCTTCATGCCGTCACACGGAAGACCGGCACAAAATTCAATCCTCGCAATCGTGGGAAACATTTACGAGGATTTCCACAATTTAAAACACGCATTCCAAGCGCTTCACTCTCTTAGAGAGTGGTGCTTGGAATGCGAATGCACTAAATTGGTCACCGTAATGGGCGGTGAACTGCAACAAAGACTTTAGGAAATACAGGGGGCAAAAGTTACGAATTTTTCAAATTTTTTAATTTTCAATGCTTTTTCGCACTTTAATGTGTTTTTTAACCTAACTTAATCTAATCTAATCTAACCTAACCTAATTTAACCTAATTCCTATTAAAAATCAATGTAAAATGTAAAAATTCGTAACTTCCCTATCCCTTCATTTCCACAAGTTGAAACTGGTGTCAGTCGACTCGGAACACAAAAAATAAGTCAATTGATACCGGATATGACTATATTCATCACTTCCGTCAAACCAAATCGTACCCAATATCTGTACGAGAGCAAAAACACTAAAATTAAATAACTATAACTAAACAATTTAAGTTTCTTTTAAAAGTAAAATTAAAAAAATTACGATAGCACAATTCAAAACTCAAATTTCTTCCATTGCAATTATACTTATACGTAATCAGTACAATAATATCATATACATACACTTTTGGATGCCACTATTTTGTAAAATTAAACAACAGCATTATTACCATTTTGAAATATACTCTTCTAACTAACAAAGAGACCTCAGTTTGTTCATCTCCTACAAAAATACCTAAAAATATTTACTCATATTATCATATACAACTATAAATATGTAACATACTTGTATAGCAGTTCATCATAACTTTTAATATTTCCAAAACAAACATCTTCTTTTCGATATACATATTTTTCTGTAAACAAATCAAATATATTAACACAAGATCAAGAATTGATAACCAAATCATTGCACTATATATATATATATATATATATATATATATATATATATATATATATTACTGCATAATATAAAATTTATTTTTGTTTCAAACAATGTAACACATTTATTACATATTTGGTACAACAAACCATAACTATATCTCTTAATGTGTAATAATTATATACAAACATATTTATTTCTACTCACCTTATAAGCAGACATAATAGAAATAAAAGCACACGTGCAACATTTATGAAGTATACGCAAGCGCTTTACACATTTCGGAAACTACGCCATACAAAATAAAGGTAAGACCACACGATTTTTTATAATACAACTACATCTAATATTACAGACGAATTCTCTCAAATAAAGAAATACAGTCAGTATTGGAAGTATATTCAAAACATCTTTCAGTTACGAAATTGTGCACAAACAAACAACCAAAAACAGTTGACATTTATTGTTAATTTCCAAAGTTATTACACGCAACGAGATTTTCTCACAAAATCTTCTTATAGCGGTAATATGTTAAAATGTCTGTTTTGAAATATATTGAATATTTAAGACTTTTTTCAACTAATTAAGTTACATATACTTTAAGATCTGAACGACATTTAATTATGTTTCCTATTAAAATGTATCTATTCATACCCTTATAAATATTATTTTGGTAACATTGCCTATCAAACAGTTAAATACTATAATAAAAACATTTAATGCTTCCACAAATATAGTTTAGCAACATTTCAGGTTTTAAATGACGATTAGTAAAGATAAACATTAAGATTAAAAATGTTACTTCTTAAAACACATAAGTTTATACTACCGTAAATGACAATTATTTTCGCCCTTACTCTGATATTGCAGTATTAAAAAATTTCACCACTTGAATTCCTTTGTTTTATAATTTTTATATTTTTTCATTATACATATTAACAACATTCAAATCAAACATACAACGAAAATAAAAACGACGATTTTTCAGTTTAAAAAGATTTTATGCATATATTACATTTCATACATAATGTACTTTATTTTCACTAAATTAAGAATTATTAAATTATGTTACGATATATTCTGAAACGTGTTGTGACTCTAGCATGACTTTAAATGCGTAGCATTTTCATGTACATACTCCAAAATATGACGATACATTCATTTAACTCTAAAGAAGTATATTTTCATTTCTGCACGACAAAAAAATTGTTTAAAAAAATTTTTACCTATAAATAAATATCGTTAACGGCTATCGGGATGTCGTATTTCGAGTACGCTTCGACAAGGAATTATCGAAATCACGCGACGGGTGGGATAACCAGTCGAACGGTCCGGCGTGCGAGTACGGTTCGGAAATGCATACGTGACGAGCAGAGATTTTACGAAATGTATATAACGATGGGGCCGACGTATTGCCGGGCGAGAGGACTTTTACGTGAGTTCAACCAATTCCTCTTCCTTCCCACCCTTTATCGCGTTAGTCGAGCGATTCGGTTCGAGACGAGCAAACAACAATAATGAAATACGTTTCGTCTCGACGACGACGACTTTCTTCTGGACAAATTATGTTTTACAGTGCAGAAAAAAAGCGTAAATGCATATTTCTTTTTATATTGACGCTCGTATCTGGCGAATCTTACGATGTAGATCCAGCCTAGGTCAATTGTCCACCGACTACGTCACACTTCATTATTGCCGGTAACCAGAAGAAGATCAGAGACAGTTTTAATGCGTAAGTTAGTACGGTATATCGTACATTACAAAACGTATCGTCGCGTAATTTGTTACGTAGACCTGCTTAGGATGACACATTTCGTCTCGGCCACTACCATCACCTTCAATACTAATTTTGCATTCTGCTGAAACGCTGTATGACTCTAGCATGACTTTAAATGCGTAGCATTTACATCTATATCATTCACGGTATATCAATTTCCGCATAATCTTTAAAAAAAACACGAAATTTTTTCGATGACCAAAAATTATTTTCTCTTTAAATAAATATCGTAAACGGTTATGGGGGTTCGTTGTGACCATAGCGATGAGCGCAGCTCAATCGCTAGTTATAATTATAAAAAATTAATAGCATTATCCTATTAACATTTATCAATGCTGCTTAACAATTTGTTTATGTCGATATTTAAATAAATACATGTGTAAATAATATTACTGTATATCATCAATCTCTATTACGAAAAGAAATATATTTATTATTATTTTAATTCTCAGAATACCTAGTAATTACTCGTAATATTTCCGGTTCGATGGATAATGCTTTTATTCTATACTACATTAAAACTCTATTTGTTTGAGACCTCTAATGAAAATTTTTGAATATCAAACATCAAAAGAAAATTGTTAAACTATTTCATATTTTATTATATCTTTTCCAAACTTAAAAAAAGAAATTTTTTTGATGGCAAAAAATTTTTTTTAAAATAAATATCAAATATGGCACTTTAACATACAGCTTTCAAAATTTAAATTAAGAATATAATTTTCAACAAAATTTGTTTAGGAAATTTTTAAATTATTTTTATACTGAATACATTTTTTACAAAGAAATTATAAATATAAATTTTTTAAATTCGAATATTATTATAAATATGTAATAATTTAGTTTCGAAATGAATATTTTATTTCCTCAAGTTACCATTGTTTTTGGTTACTTTATGAATTAGAATATAAACACAAATTAATTTTTCAATTTATTACTCTTTTAACTTTAGTATAGTTTTGCCGTCCATTTAAAAATTTTTTGGTGGCAGGATTATTTATTACAAAAAAATTTTTAATTCATTCAAAATTAAATTGATTTTCTTATTGTAAATTGAATTTACAATTATTTTAAAATTGTCGGTTTCATAAAAATTAATATAATTTTAATTGCCAATATTTAACTTATAAATATTTTGTTTCTTACTATTTAAGATTATTGTTGTTAAGTAAAGATTAGAAGACATATTTTTTTTAATTTCAATTCTGTGTCTTAAAAATGTAGTTACAAAAATTTTTTATTGGGTAATGTTTTCTCAAAGAAAAATTTGATTACTTTTCAATTAAAATATGATTTCTAAAATTTACATTTTTAATATTTTCAAATATATCTTAAAACCAGTTAAAAAAATTAAATACCTTTAGATATTAATTCAAACATTTACCTACTATATTTTCTTTATTTTGTAATGGAATCTCCCATTACATTGGAGCAATTTTTTTACATTAACAATTTTTATTACAATTTTTTTATTATTTTGTCAAAATAAACACATTTTAATTTCTTTTAAAAAAATGTTTTTTAAAAGATTTTATTTAAATTTATATATTTTAAAAAGTAAAAAAATTAATACTAACCTCTATATCATTATTAATCTAGATAATTTAATTTTTTTATGTCTTAAGAAATTTATTTTAATTTTTATTCAATTATTTTAATATGTAAAATAAAACTTTTAATTTTTTCTTTTTAAAACACAAAATTATTCAAATTTACATTTTTTTAAATTTGTTTTTTTTAGGTTAATTTAATTAATTCTTCCGTTCATTAACAAAAGGAATTCAAAAGAAAAATTGTAAACGTTTAGCTATATGTAAAAAAAAGGCTAAACAAAATAAAACAAAAATACATTAATTGCAAAATCAAATAATATCTCCTCATCAAAGGCCCAAAAAAAAAGAATTGAAAACGTTCAAAATTATTTCAGAAAAAATAATAATGTCAATACAGATTCTCAATTACTTATGCCTCCACCAATTAATTATTCAATAGCTGATGATAATTTATTTCAGAAAGAAGTTATTAATGAAGGACAAGTTCATTTTGATAGTAATGACGATATATTATTCGAAAATATACAAATATCTTCAAACAGAAACGATGAACGCCCCTTACGCATACCGCTTCAGGTTCAAGATATAATTCAACCGTACATCGGAGAAGAATTTTATCAAAATTGTTCATATATTTTCATGGAAACTTATCACGATATACAATCAGAATTAGACGTAGAATCTATTTTCGGTTATTTGATGTATGTAGCGTACGTGGCGTATAATAAAACCAAATCTTTCATTATAAGCGTTCATTATACCATAGCTATTTACCGTGAACAACAAGCTATTCCAACTCAAGGAAATTGGGGCGATTCTCAAAATTTTGAAGTCATGTTTATTCCTATATACTTTCCTGGACATTTTGCATTAGTCATACATGAAAAGGCGGGAAGAACATTACTTTACGATCCAAAACCAGAAGTAGGATAAATTACAAACTACCCACGTTACGCACCTGCTATTAAAAGAGCAATTCGTCAATACGATTTATCATTTGCTTCTGATCAAGATATAAATATAGAAATTGCAAACCGAAATACGTACAATACACAACTTGATGCTTATAACTGTGGATATTTTGTCTACGTATACCTAGAAACATACTTGATGAACAATAAATGAATGCTTTTGGCAGAGTTTGATATAGCCACAGAACGTCAAAGAATTTCGCAATTATTATATTCTTTATGTCGTAATATTGTTCCTATCTACGAACCTACATCAGACAATCTATTCTACGAAGTTTCAGAACATGTCGAAAACATAGATATTACCGATATTCAAAATTTAAATATTAGCGAAGATTACGACTCGGATGTTAGCATGGCATCCATTTCTTCGAATGATAGTAGAAGATCAACCCGATCTGGAAGAACACCGGTTCGCTACCGTAAAACAACAAAACCACAATTGAAGCCTTTAAAACATTGCAGAAACAATCACGGCATCTACGGATGTTTTGCTAAAATCGCCAATCATGCGGTACAATATTTGGATTGTGGAAAAATTGGCGAAAAAACGTGTCAACACTGCAAGGCACTTTTGTTCAAAGATGAAACCAACACTATGTGTTGTAATAACGGAACTATCATATTACCACAAATTCAATCTGTTCCGGAAGATATTAGAAATTTGATAAACGATCCCCAACACGGCAAACATTTCTTACAATATTTTCGAATTTACAACATGTTATTGAGATTTGGCAGTGTCGAAGCTGGACGAAAAAAAGCACCGGGACAAGGTCCTCCAGTTATGCTCATTAACGGGGAAATCAAAAGAAATATTAGTCCGTTATTTGCCACCGACGGTAAGACACCGATACACGGTCAACTGTACATGTTAGATCCGTTGATGATGCATGAATCGATTGCGCAAGATCCATTATACACAAAATTCGGTATCAAACGTGAAATATTGGATAAATTATTCCAAGTTCTTCAAATATGCCATCCACTTTGTGAATCGTTTCAAATAATGCACAGATTATATATGGATAAACGAAAGACAACAAGGTTTACAAGACGTTCAGCACGTAACTTTAGTATTGGTAAATCCGAAAAGCGTTCCAAACGAAATGGTTGATACGGGATTACATCCACACGCAGTTAATTTACCACAAGTTAACGAAATGTGCGCTTTTTACGTTTCGAACGAAAACGACGAACCAGTTTACCGTCATGGAACGTGGTTAAAAAAAAACGATGGTGAAACAAAATTGCTACCCATTTTTGATAGCCTTAACGATTGTAGCCATTATGTTTTGAATTTAGCAAACGGAGATTATGGTTATCATCCCGGAATAGAAAAATATTTACTAAACAGACGATTTAGACGTCAAAATGTACCACAAGAAAACGTGGACGAACAGTCAATAGAAAATGTCGACAGACCGGACACTTGAATGACGATGAAATAAACGAAGGCGTTCCGAGAAATCACGTTACGATACGAGAATTTTATAGATACCATCTAGCAATTCGTGACGATCCGTTGGGTTCTACACATTTTCTGTATCCATACGGTAGTATCGTACAAGAATATATATTTTTTGATCAAAGTATCAAGGTCGATCAACAACTGCACGAATTCATAAGAAAAATTACGATACATTTTGTACTACGTCGAAAGGTACGCCAGGCATTTGAAAACAGACTACAACAAATTGATCAGAGAAAGAAATTGGGAAAAGTATTACGTCTTTCGAATAACGTTGTAGGTTCTCCGGCATGGTACCAACAATATTTTCACGATGCCATGGCCATTTTTCAACGCATAGGCAGACCTACCTTTATGATTACGACGACGAGCAATCCAGCCTGGACAGAAGTAAAAAATTCCATGATGAAAGGTCAAAACGTAACATATCGGACTGACGTAATAAATAGTGTTTTCGTTAAAAATCAATAAAATACGGGAAATGTAGAAAACCAACACATTTTTGGTAAAGTCAAGGCGTTCGTCGAAAGTTTAGAATTTCAAAAAGAGGTGGGCCACATACACATCGCCTGATAAGGAATTGCCCTAATACACCCGAATTCGTAGAAATACATTTGCCAGAAATTCCACCGCTCCCGGGGGAATAAAAGTGAAAAAGCAGATACGAAAGAAAGTTGCGTGAAATGGTACTACAATTTCAAATTTATACTTGCAGTACTTATTGTTTAAATGACAAAGGAGAATGTTCCAAAGGATTTCCAAAGAAATTTTCTAAGGAAACAATAATATACGAAGATAAACCCGCCGAATATAGACGCAGGTCTCCCGATGACGGCGGATCTTCACATCGTACAACAAACGGCACAGTAATAACAAACGCATCCGTAGTTTCTTACAATCCATCTTATTTAATAGCACTGGGAGCACATTGTAACATAGAATATTGTTACGGTAATCAAGCTTGCAAATATGCCGTTAAATATCATTTTAAAATGGGAAACTTCGCATACGTACAAATAGCACAAAAAAATAGCGACGTAGTTGATTACGACGAATCTAAAGGTCTAATGAAAGGTTACTATCGATCCGCAACTGAGGCATATACGAGATTATATTCGAGAATAATTAGAACATCGCACACCGTATACCGTCTAAACGTATATTTACCAGGCGAAGGACCTTTATATTTTAGACGCGGCAATGAAGAAATGATCGCCGCTGCAGTATTCCAAGGTGACTCGAAACTATCGCAACTAGAAATGTTCATGGTACAGTGTCTCGAAGAGTTCAATCGAGGACAATGTGACTTGAGAAATCGAACATTTCCACAAGTACCCGAAACATATTGGTTCAATAGAAAATTTAACCGTTGGTTAAAAAGAAAAAGACAACACAAAATAGTAGGTCGTTTATATCCCGTTCCACCGAATCAGATAGAAAGATTCGCAATATATCAATTATTATTGTGCAAAAAGGGTCCTTTGGGATGGGAAGATCTACGAACACCGCCAAACAGAACGACACCGTACGAAACATTTGTAGAATGTGCAAAAGTAATGGGTCTCTTAGATGACATCGAAATATGGCGTAGAACCCTTTTCGAAGCATGTAACGCCGGCAATCCCAGAATGATGAGAAATTTATTCGCACAAATTATTCTATTGGGTCACGTTTCGGACCCGTTGGCGCTATGGAACGAATTTTTGTCGTTTATGTACGACACGAGAAATTTGCGTGAAACCGACGCACGTGAAAAATCTAGAAGAATAAACGTCGCTTTATGTCTACTAAATCGATTACTCGGCATTCCTATGCCTGAAAATTACGAAACAATATGCGACGACGAACGTGAGTTCTTTTTCGGCCAAGACAACGCCTTCGATGGCGAAATCGATTTAGATCCGACGTTAGTTTTGCCGTCTAAACCTATAGACGAGGATATTGACGACGAGCACATAAATAATTACGTCCACTTACCGACGTATCTACGACTTAACGAAGAACAAAAGTCGATTGTAGACGCCGTAATTAATGCGACAGAAACATCGCCATTGAACACAATCGACACCTTCACACCGAGATTAATTTTTATGAACGGTGCCGGAGGCACGGGCAAAACGTCCGTGTACAAGACGATCATAGACATTTTCGTCAAATACAAAAAATTCGCGATGGTTACGGCTTCTACAGGAGCGGCGGCACAGTTATTGCCTAGAGGAACAACCGTACATAGTGTGTTTCGATTGCCGCTTGACCTAACGAACGCGAATACGGTGCCACCTATAGCTTGGAATCACGTGGTGGCACAAAGAATAAGAAAATCGCAATTACTCATAATTGACGAAATAAGCATGCTGCACAGGACCTACCTAAATATGGTTAACGATGCGTGCAAGCATGCCGCCTTTAATGATACATCTAAATTTACTTTCGGCGGCAAAGTAGTTTTAATCGGAGGCGATTGGAGACAACTGTTACCGGTCATATCTCACGCGTACACTCACAGATCAAGTCATGGCCTCTATTAAGAATTCAGAATTATTTCCGCTATTTCACGAAATAACTCTAACGAGAAACATGAGATATGCTAGAAAGAATTGGCAAAGACACCGACAACTCGGGAGAATTTGTTATTCCTCCCGAAATGTTATTAAACAGCGAAGACGAAATCTTAAGATTCGTATTTCAAGACGCCGAAGCGCTTTTAAATGATAACGATATCGCAAACAAACTTATATTAAGCGCAAAAAGAAGCGAAGTTAGATAACTCAATGACAAAATATTAAATCTACTTCCCGGCGTGCAGAAAGAATATCTTTCGACGGATAGATCGCTAGTCGATAATCCCGTACCATCGGGCTTTCCTCCTCACAAATTAACTCTTAAAAAAAACGCAATAGTAGTTCTACTAAAGAACATAGACGTGAGGCAAGGACTATCTAACGGAACCCGATTACGTATTACCGAACTGGGTCAAAATTTGATACACTGCAAAATTGCGATCGGCCCTTACAAAGGTAGAACATGCGTTTTATCGATGCTTCCGTTCGTATACGAAGATAAACGACCGGATGATAGTGGTTTGCATTTTCAGCGAACACAATTTCCAGTCGATCTGGCCTACGCTATGACGATTAATAAATCGCAAGGGCAGACAGTTTCTAAGGTGGCATTACTTATGAACACGCCACTTTTGAGTCACGGCCAACTATACGTGGCTATGAGTAGAGTGAGAACGGTATCGTCCGTCAAAATATTTCTCAAAAATCGAGATATAACAAATAAGATTAAAAATATCGTGGCAAGAAGCATTTTTAATTGATCGTTGATTATCAATAAAGACACTATGCATAGCATTAAAAATGTTTACCTGTTTTTTTTATAATAAAAAATTCTTACTATATTTTAGGTGAATGTACAACGTAAAAATTTAATGTAAGTGTATTACGATGACATTACAATTAGCCGTATGATCCGAACATTGATGTGATGATGGATAATAAAATAAATGTACGGGCAGGATAAAAAAGGCATACTTCTGCCAAATTACACGGACCAAATGACATACAATACATATTCTCGCTAAATGGTACTAAAGGTATGGTCCGCCTTTTATATATATGACATGTTCCCGCATATATATATATATATATATATATATATATATATATATATATATATATATATAAAATCACTTATTAAAGTGATAAGTGTTGGCAAAATATAAAGTAATCAATCTTACAATATAATATATAACGCATATAAAAATGCCCAATTTGCCAACCAAAAGAGCCGTATTAATCAATTTCTGATGTTCCCTCAGATTGATTAAGCCATCTCGCTGTCGTTGATTTTTGACAGTGTACGTCGTAATCATGACGAAGATATACAATAGTTTTTATAAACATGTCAATATATTTCTTAAATTTTTTAAAGTTAGTACAATATTTTTATAAAAATAATATATTAAATATTGTTAAATAATTCATAAATATGTTTATAAAGATATGTTTATTGTATAGGCCGTAAGTAATACGGCCAAAGTTTTGCGGTGTCCCCTTATCTTCGTGTCTCCTGCAAATAGACCAATCGCATACCGAAAGTAAACCAAATCAATTTATTTATTTGGTTTGCTTTATGGACAGTTAAACACGTTAATAATTTTATTTTCGAAATAGTTATTGCTGATTAATCTGATATATTAATGCCTATAGCGATAATTATTTTAACTATAATTCATAAAGTACATAATTTTATTTTAGTTAATTATTGTTTTTGCCAAAAACAAATTTTGTTTTACTTGACTTTATATATGTTAAATAGTTACCTAATTTTGTGGTAATTAAGTCACTCAAATTTAAAATAACGAAAAAGTAATATTCTAAAAATAAAAATGGATACGATAATTGTTATATTTGTATTGCATTAAAAATATATATATACTTCGGCCGCAATCATAAATTACATGATGGAATTAGGGACAAGTGCAGTCAGGATCAGATCTGAAGAAGCACAGTTATTATGGAAAAATTTCTACACCACCATTCACCCAAAATGGTCGCTTATGATGTACGTATATACAAGAATCATATCGTCAAATGGATATAAGGAAAATCACCACAAAACACCTAACAGAATCGAAACGTAAATCATACATATTACCTTCCGAATGTAATCACACCACTGATCTAACAGTTCGATTTAATGGTATTTCATTCAAATACAAGAGTTAGAATAATTGTTTGTATATAAGAAATATCTTATATTACCAAATTTCAAATACTCAAATTACTTTTTCCAATGGACCAATATCGGAAACAAAAAATTTTACATTACATTGTATTCTTATAATTTATTACATAATTATTGTGTATAGTTTAAATTATTTAAAATAATCATTAAACAAATATTGCGCAACAATGACTTTATTGTATTTCTACATACTTTCATTCATCTCTATACAATTAACGAGGCAAGTGAAATAAGTAAAATTAATAAGAAAAAACTTTATTGTATTTTTGTGTCCAACTTTAAAACATTTTCTGTGTAATATATGAACTGTGTCTAGTATAAATCATGGTGAAAATATTCTCCAAATTTATTTCATTATAACAATTCGGAAAACACGTATTATTAAATGACTACTAATGATAGTATTAAATTACCAAATCGGATTTGTTTAAAAACATTTTATCATCTTCAATCGCGAGTGAATAATTACATAAAAAAAATTAAAAAATAATACTATAACAATTTATTATATAAATTATAGTATATATTATAAATGTGTTCAAAACAAAATTGTGCAACATTGACTTTATTGGATTTCTACAGACTTTCATTTATTTCTATACAAATTACGAAGCAAGTGAAATATTAAAATGAATAAGAAGATAAAACGTTGTGTTTTTGTTTTAAACTTTTCAATTTTCAACTTCATACATAAACAGTTTTTATTGTAAATCATTGTGAAAATGTTCTTCTATAACCTCCAAAGAATTCAGAAAGAAAATGTTATTAAATAATCACTAATGATAGTAGTAAATTTTCAAAGCAAATTCTTTTGAAAATATTTTATCATCTTCAATCAAAAATTTATTATATAAATTATTGTGTATAACATAAAGCATTTCAAAAACAAATCATTAAACAACAATTTTACCTCAATGAGTTTATTGGATTTCTACAGTTTCATTCATTTCCATACAAATAACAAGGCATGTAAAATATATATTAAATCCATAACATGAAGAAAAAAAAGGAACAGAAAAAAGTCACATATTTCATTCCCACCCCTAGGGGAAGGTCAGACTGTTTGAGATTTCCTATCTCCTTCAGCAACAATCATGTATTCCCAGCATACGTATATATGCATGGTGGGATTGAGGATGGGTGTGATTATAATAAGATCAGAAGGAATTGAATTAGGGTTCTGAGGGGGAGAATACTACCACAGCATTCGTCTAAGTAACCGTACATGGTGTGCATATACGCAGTGACCATGCCGCTACATATGTATGAGGAAAATCTTCTGAAAAAACCTCATACAAGGTAAACGGTAACGGAAATCGAACCCATTACCTCCCGAATGTTAAGCAGGTCGTGTCGCCACTAGTGCACCATCTCGGTAAGATGAAAAAACATACAAAGAAGATAAAACTTTGTATTTTTCAATGTAATACATAAATTTTTGTGTTTATTATAAGTTATTGTGAAAAGTTTCTCATATTAACTGCTAATGATAGTTGTAAATTACCAAAGTGCATTCCTTTCAAAATATTTCATCATCTTCAATTTGAAAGCATTTATAGTTTACTATATAAATTGTGTTTATTATATTAATAAATCACTGTGAAAGGTTTTATAAAAATATTGTAATGCTATAACTGTGTCATACTATTAACATTATCTAATAATAATAAATTACCGAAGACATTCTTTTCAAACAGTTAATTCATCTTCAACTGTAAGTCAAGAATTACATATAAAGAGACTTACAAATAATGCAATTTAATATTACATCATTAATAACAGTATAGTCGTCATGAAAATTGTTCAAAGGAAATATGTGATTCCTGTATCGCTTCAATACTTTTCATTTAAAAAAAATCAAACATATATAATACAAATTCTGATCATGGAATTAGATTATTAACGTTCACTTGAAAACATGAAGAAACGTTATTGTATATCATATAGATAAATCTGAAACTTATTTGAAACAATTAAATACCTCCCTTAAAATTTTATATTATGCATTAACAGAAGATGAATACAAAATTGATTGCAAACTAATATTACGATTTCGTATTCCAAATTATGCACATTTAATGAATTATAGTTATATACTAATAATAAAAATGTATTTTATAAGAATAGCGTGCTACTGAGTCTATTATGACTAACTGAAACGTTGCCAGAAAAGGGTAATACAGGAACACGTTAATTGCGCAGTTTATTGTCGGTCGGAAGGGGCATGCAGAAATGTATATTAATGATAGAAGACTATATATTTATCTGTGTTGAACATTATATGAATTTATTTATATATGTCCATTATTATATGGTTTAATATAAATCATATACTGAACTTACTAATGTATACATATTTATTTCACATTTAAATTAATAATTACAAATCTTCTATATTTAATATAATTCTCTGCTGACATATGTTCATGCGACGAGTAAAACGAAAAACCGATGCTGCGCTGAGATGGCGGTGCCGCCTCCTAAGTAATAAAAAAAGCTTAGGGCACTCTCGTAAACGGCTGGGCTGAGTACAATTATTAGCATGTACCAATAGTATTGAGATAACAAATGTGTAATTTAATGTATATTATCCTGCCCTCGGCTAAATAGTACGTTTTAAAAACGATCGAGCCACTTTATAATTAACAACTTTATTACATTCTCCATGATATTTCTTCAATTTAAAATTAGGTTTGGTAAGTTACAACATTCAAGAATGAAACATGTCTAAATTTTTACTATTATTATTATGGTCATGTCTTCTGAAGAACACAGCCAAAGCACATTAATAAAATATAAAATTTTAAGTACAAAAAAACTATAGTTCAGCACATAGCATTTTCTTAAAATAAAAACAAGAAAAATTATTTCTTTAAGAAGATTTCTTGTGATTATCGATTATTTTTGGTAAGTATTATTATTTTACATTACAATAATTTACAATTATTAACTTTTTATTAATTATAGGAGTTTGAAGAAAACTTAGCAAAATTTTACAATTTGAAGTTCCTTTAAAAGTATTTTCATATTTTTAATAATATACACACTAATATTTTCTAAAATTACAAATTTACACTTCTTCCATTAGTCTTTAATTTTGGTAAGTTACTATATTACAAAATAAAAAAAAATTAATTAAATCACAGATATTTTTTTAAATATCTTCATGTAGATATTACCACATTTTATTGCAATACTCTATGTCAACTACTACTACTAATAATCGTCGATTCCTTAAAATTACTTTTTCAGGATGAAGCCAAATCCCTAACAAAAGTATAAAACGATGGTACGTGTTTCAACGATTATAACACATTAGAATAACTGCACACTTTATAATTTTTATATAGATTAATAGTTTTGTACAAAATAGTTTATTTGCGAATTATTGAAGTTTATGAAAACAACCGAGCCGCATGCGGTAAATTGTATCTGCTGTAAACAGTAAGATAGTGTGACCTTAACGGGTTGGAGCCGCATGTGGTAAAAAATACTTATTCTTCACGGATACGTTGTGCACCCGTAAATGGGATGAAGTCCGTTTATCCAAATAACATTCAATACTTTAAACATTAATATTATCTAAAATTACAACATTATACTTCTTCGGTTAGTCTTTAATTTTGGTAAGTTACTATATTACAAAAATTTACAAACATATTTCTATTAATTTAATAGGCATATAATCATAAATCACAATTATGAAGAGTTCGAAATTGAAAACAGCTGCATCCCTACAAATTTATGTATAACAACTTATACGGCATCTTAGTGAAAAACATTTTTTTTACTATACAAACAATTACAATATGAGGTTTTGATCACGAATGTTGTATAAAATACTAAAATATTCTAAATAAATAATTTTGAATTATAAAACGTATGTATAACGTAGTTAACTAATTCCTATATAAAAATATTATCATTCGTTTTGCAGAAGATGAGTAAACTTATAATTATTAACTTACAACAACCAAGACATGCAGCAATTGTTTTACACGAAATTTAAAACTTTCGAAAATTTTATTATCTAGCAAGTAACAACAAAAATCAATCAACATTATCGGTAATTATAATATCTTGTAGTTTGCACTTTTTTTTTTGGTAAGTTATCACATTCCGAACAAATACACATGTATAATCTTTTTTTATTATTGTTATAGCTATAATTTAGAAGTAAATTGAAAGTAAGAATAATATCAACTCATAAAATTGTAATTTACAATACATTGACACTTTGACATATAATAACTTATTTGTCATATAATGAGGAAATAATTTTGTATTCCAATTAAAAATTAACTAAACTTTAAAATCGAATGCGACTGTGCAGGATTCCGGGCCGAGTATCTGACCGGTAAAGATCGATATTAGCATTAGTTAATTAAATAAATTAAAAAAAAGCAACGATTAAATTGCCGGTATCGTTTTCACGATGCCGAACATTTCGAAGGAGTGGGTATACTTCAAATTACCCCCCATCAATGAGAACGGTTCCCCGGTTAAAAACGCAAGCCAACCAAGAGATCCCGTCGCTGCTCAGCCTACCTTACCCGCGCGCTAGCACAATACCGACTCTATAACAAGGCTGCAGTGCTCTGACGTCAGGATCCTGTGACGTCAGCATGAGAAGGCCATACGGCGCAATGCACTTCCGACTTCGTAGGTATAGCGCAAATGCACATTGCACCTTACTCTGTGTTCAGTTTGCACTTGAATACGTTGTACTTACCATTTGTTTGTTTATTTTGCAGAAGTCTTGCCCAATTAAAAGTAGATAGTGAATCACTATTAACAATAGTATTAGTGAAATAGTTTAAAATGCCTAATAAGTGTTGTGTGCCCAATTGTAAAGGAAATTATAAAAGTGGCCCTCGTGTACACGTGTTTAGTTTTCCATCTAATGCACCGTTAGTGCAAAGATGGCTGTCGGCTATTCCACGGAGAAATTTTGTTAACACAAAATATACGAAGGTGTGTCAATTACATTTTAAAGATAAGTGACTTTATTAAAAATATATCGGCCCAGGATTCTAAAACGGGGCAATCTGTAACAGTGCCTCTCAAAATCCCTCGTTTAAAATCCAACGCAGTACCTTCACAATTTCCTAATTGTCCTGGATATTTGTCTAAAAATATATTAAATCGCAAAAGTCGAGATGAAAAATTAAAAGATTTAGATGATTTACACTTGCAACAGGCAATAGAACTAAATATGCAGGAAATGTTAAATTTTGAACAATCCAAAATTACTCATGTTTTAAAGAATTTATCACCATATTTTTAACCATTACTTTAAATTTAAATTGGCATAAAATAATAAATGACGATAAAATTACAATTTATCAAATAATATATTCACCTGGGCCAATAATTTCTTATGCAGTTGCTATAAATTCTGATTTAAAAGTAGAAACCTATTTATATGGCCAGGAGATATGTATTTCTTTCACTAGTAATAATAATAATATTAAAACACCATTTATTTCAAATAATATTGATGAAATTAAAGATTTATTTGATCATATAGAGTCACTGGGTACGGATAATTTGAAATCTAAAGAACATAATGAAACTAATTTAAAAAAATTGTTGCTCCACTTTTCGGATGTATTAAGCGGTTTTCATTTTAATGATTGCCTGTTATTAATTGGAGAACAACTAAAATTACAAACAATGTCTAAAGAAAGGTATCGTTATTCAGCTAATATTATGATTCTATCATCTTTGTTATTCACAATTAGTCCACATGCATACAGATTTTTAAGACATTATAGCTTTTTAATTTTACCACACCCCGAAACTATCAAAACGGTTTGCAACTGACATTTAACAGACCCAAGTAAAGATGAACGTAATTTATTTCTAGTATATGCCAAAACTATTATTATGTATTTAAAAGACAATGAAAAAAACATAATTTTGCTTATGGATGAAATACATATTAAACCATACTTAGATTATAAAGGTGGCAATGTAGTCGGCATGGCTTCTAATAATACTAATTTAGCAAATGCGGCATATGTTTTTATGATATCTAGTGTTTCATCTAAAGTTAAAGAAGTAGTTCATATCGCACCAATTTCGCAGTTGACACATGACACGTTGTTTATTTTATAAAACTGTAATAATTAATTTAGAATTAATTGGATTTAAAGTATTTTGTGTTATTAGTGACAATAATGCTATAAATAGTAAAGCAATGCAACACTTTTCTAAAGATAATATACTTAGTATTGTTTACACACATCCATGTGACATCAATAGACCATTATTTTATTTATTTGATCCAGTTCATATTTTAAAATGTATTCGAAATAATTGGCTAAATTCAAAACCGTCGCAAACCTTCAATTATCCAAATTGGAATACAGGTAGTGAAGAAGAAGCTTGCTTTCAATCTCTTAAAAAGCTGTATGAAATGGAGAATAGTAAATTATTAAAATTCGGTCATACTTTAACTTTAAAAGCATTATATCCCTAAAATTTAGAGAGACAAAATGTAAAATTAGTTTTAAATGTATTTAATTCGTTTGTAGTAGAAGCTTTAAAAACATTTGCAGCTTATATTAAACAATCCAAATCAACATCTGACTTTATAGATATTATATTAATCTGGTGGAAAATTGTAAATGTCAAAACACCTCTTAAAGGTAAACGATTAAATGATATTTATCAAGAACCTATAGTAGGTAATCCAGTAGACGATCCAAAATTAGTTCACTTAAATAAAATGTTAGAGTGGTTAGATATGGAAATCCTTCAATACAAAACAAAAATTGACACGGCAAAACATACAGCTTTAACTCATACAACTTATGCTTTATTAGAAATTATTAGATATTGCACTGATGATTTAAAATGAATTATATTTTATTAGGAAATTTCAAACTGACTGTCTCGAGGACAGGTTTGGTAAATACAGACAATTAGCTGGAGGACAATATAATATATCTATTCGACAATTATATGAAACTGAAAAACGTCTTAGAATTCGTTCAGTGCTTAGTTTACATTCAAGTTCATTTGGTGTGATTAGTATAAATTCATTCCACGATGATATAGATATTCCTACAGTAACAGAATCAAATTATAATTTTAATCACAATATTTTTATTAATGAAGCAGATATAAACAGCGTAAATGATGATATGCCTGTTATTACTTACTTAACTGGATATTGTTGCCACATAGTTTTAAAACGAGTGAAATGTGAACATTGTAAAAATACATTAGTTTTGTCAGATGAATTAATTGTAGACGATAATTTTAATCTAATTAGAAATATTAGTCGAGGTGCTTTACTTTATCCTAAGCCAGATGCCGTAAATATAGTGTTATATAACTATTTAATATTTAATAAATTACTTCAAGACTTTGAGGACGATTTTTTAAGTATAACTAATAAGCGTGACTTTATATCGAAATATGTTTTAAATTTTATATTTGCCAACGAAGTTTTAAACGAATTTGTTACTTGTGAAGATCATAATAAAGACTTCATTGCTCTAATAATCATAAACTCTACCTCAAATACTTTATTCAAAAATTACTGTAAAAAGAATAACGATAGGTTGCCAAAAGGAAAAAGTCGTAAATTAAATACTCTAACTAATTCAAATTAGCATATTTTGTCCACTTCATCACATTTTATTATAAAATTTTAGTAATAAGTTATACATATTTAGGAGTATTCAAATTTATTAAACAGTTTTTTGTTTGAAATTTCGTTTTCCCGTTAAAAAACGAATGGATGCAACAAGGGTTTGGTTCATGACCGGCCTCCAATGCGTGACGTCACAATTTTTATAATGTACTTATATTAATAACATGACATTACAAATTTAAAGTTTACTTCAACGTCAAAGTTGTCAAAGCAACCTTAAATTTGGCATGTCATGTTGTACATTTAAGGGTGGTTTGTATTTATATATATACAGAGACTCCTTTATGTCCAGATCTGATAAATTACTGGTTCTGTCCAAGATTGTAAAGTCATCATGTGTGATGTTGTGGTTTTCTTCAATTTTATGTTTAAAGATAGCGGAATCAGGTATTGTTAGAGAACGCTTACCAAGTCGAGGAGTAATACCCAAGTGTTCACATCTACGAACAGCAAAGTGACGACGGGTTTTACCGACGTAAGTAGCATTACAGCTACTACATTTAAATTTATAAATGATGTTCGAAGATATGTCATTTGGGAGTGCGTCTTTGACTCGAAAAGAGAACCGATGCGTTCAATGGTTGTAAAGGCAATACGTAATTCAACTTTCGGAAGATATTTTTTAATGTGTTGTTTGAGGATACGACGTATTTATAGGCTATGAAGACCTGTATAAGGGAGCTTTGTATATATAATATGTTTTTCTTCTCGGGGTTTAGTTGATGGATTAAGTTGTTTATTAAGAAATCGTCCAATGTATCTATCCATGAACCCTAGAGGAAAACCATTCTTCATGAAAATCGACTTGATCTTGTAAAATTCTTCATGGAGAAGATGGTAATTGGAACATAACATGTATGCACGGTGTAGTAATATATTTAAGAGACTAATTTTGTATTTATTAGGGACGAAACTGTCTATGTTTTGATACAGTCCTGTAAATGTAGGTTTTCTGTAGATGGATGTAGAAAAGCCAGAATTCGTGCGAATTATGTTTATTCCCAAAAATGGTAAGACGTGATCTTTTTCAATTTCATTTGTAAATTTGATGTTGGGGTGTTGTTGATTTAAATAATTCAGAAAATCCGTAATATGTTCTTGATGTTTAAATAATAAAAATGTGTCATCAATGTATCTTCTGTATAGAAGGGGCTTGAATCTAGGAGGACAATTGGATAACCATTGTTTTTCATGGAAATTTAGAAAAGCGTTCGCAAATGTTGGACCTAAACTTAAAGATATTGCTTTAAATTCTACAAGCTTTTTTCGACCACCTACTCTTAATCTGACAAATGAAGAACTTCAGACCCTTCGAAATCTCCAAAGAAAACAAGACCTAGTCATAACCCGACCAGACAAAGGTAATGGTGTAGTACTACTAGACCGTACAAATTATGAACAAAAATTAATTGGGATAATCTCGGACACCTCTAAATTTTGCCATATAAAATACAATGATATCTTTAAAACAACTTTATCAATTGAAGATTCTTATAAAAAGAAACTGAAAACAATTTCAAAAACCATATATAATGAAACTTCTCCTACAGGTTTCTATCCAGGTAGAATTTATGGGTTACCTAAAATTCATAAAAACAACTTCCCGCTTCGACCCATCCTCAATGCAATTGGTACCCCAAACTTCCTTTTAGCCCAACATCTTGTTCCTCATTTGAAGACACTTACTGAAAATGAATTTTGAGTTAAAGACAACTTCTCTTTTGCTAAAGAAATAGCTTCATCCAATTTACACAAGGACACAATCATGGTTAGTTTCGACATTGAAAGCCTATTTACTAATGTTCCATTAGATGAAACAATCGAAATCATAGTTGATTCCCTTTTTCTTGATCCAACTAGTAAACTTTTAAATCTTGGAAAGAACAAATTTAAGGATCTACTCACTCTTGCCACAAAAGAAAGTTATTTCCTATTTAACACGTTAAGCGCCAAGGTGTATTCGAAGAAATTTTCTTGCTGGGCCAAATAGTTTTTATTGTTTTTAATATTACTGTGGGTCGATCTGTATACCCAGAAGCCAAAATTATTTCGAACACTTAATTAGTTAGGGAAATAAAAATAGTATTTTTAGCGGTCCCAGGGGACCGACGTGGCAACACTAAAATTTATTTGTACTAGGCCACAGCGGTCCATAGTGGAGGGCCACACAGAAGTGGGGGTTCGATTGTCTACGCGACTCGTAACATACGGTTTTTGTTTTAGTTGCCTTTGCGCGGTTGATGGGGTATGTGTGAAGCGCATATATTTCTTAACACGTGTGATTTAGACATTTTCAATTGAAAAATATGACGTCTCGCGGAAAGCGAATGGTTTTTATGGCACAACAATCAAATAATTATGGAGTAAGTATATTTTTTGTTATATTTAGAGCTGTTGATTTACAAAAAGCAAGCATATTCAAATTTACTTACGTTTTGTTGCAGATTCAGATTCAGAGCCTTATTCATCTGATTCTTTGATGGACCCCATCTACAACTATAATAATGAAGAAGGCAGTTCGTCGGACAGTTCGACACGTATAGATCGTCCCAGACTCAAGAAGTTGGTAGCTAGGGTAAGTCAGCCAAGTACTTCTACAAGTAAAGGATTCGAAGCAGAACATCAGGAAACTGCGACAAATTATTTAAAGTATTTCTGCACAGTGTTTGACGGAACCAGAAAACGAAAACCCTAATTTTTCATATCAAGGTGATTTAGTAACACCTGAAAATCAGGAAGTTGAACTTGAAATTGATTCCTGCTGTTTATAATGTAGACTGGACTGATCCTACAGGTAATAAAATGCCCTTCAATTTTGATGCTCAATTTGGAGTTAAGCCAGAACTTGCTGCCGCGCTGGTCGACGCTTCCCCCGTCGAATTTTATTCGCTATTTCTTGACGCGGAAATAATCAATCTAATGGTAAATGAAACAAATCTCTATGCCACCCAACTGCTTTGTTCTGGTGAAGACATTCAAAGTTCATCTCGTTTTCATGCATGGGAGCCAACCACATGCGAAGAAATGAAAAAATTTCTGGGCATATTGGCATACATGGGCATCGTAAAATTATCTTCCATTCGCCATTACTGGTCTAGAAAAAAGCTGTTTCGATTTAGTGTGGTATCAGAAGTAATGAGTCGAAACAGATTTGAACTCCTCCTCAAGATGTGGCACTTTAGTGATAATGAAAAGTGTCCCGAAGGCGACCGCGAACATAAACTCGCACCATTAATTCAATCTTTGCTACTAAAGTTCCAGGATGCCTATACACCCGGATCTGTTTTTTGTATCGATGAGTCCTTGGTGCCGTTTAGAGGCAGATTGATAATAAAACAATATATACCACAAAAAGCACATAAATATGGTGTAAAGCTTTTCAAACTTTGTTGTCGAAATGGGTATACTTGGAATATCAAAATGTATTCAGGAAAAGAAAGGGACCCTAGTTGTACCGTTCCTACAAAAATTGTAATGCAATTGTCAGAAAAATTATTAAACAAGGGAAGAACTGCCGTCACTGACAATTTTACACTAGTGTAGAACTAGCTAACAAACTTTTAGACCGAAACTCATTTACTTGGTACGCTTCGTTGTAACAGAAAGGAAATCAAAAGAAGTTATCCAAAAGAAGCTAAAGTTGGTGAAATTATTGGTAAAGAAAATTCAAAAGGAGTATGTATAATGAAATGGAAAGACAAGAGGATGTGGTTATGTTATCGACCAGACATACTACAGAAACTGTAAATGTCAATCGCAGAAATGGACCTGTACAAAAACCAGTAGCGGTTGTAGAGTACAATGCGGCGAAAAGCTCAATCGATCTTTCTGACCAAATGTCCAGTTACTGTTCGGCTCTAAGAAAAACAATCAAGTGGTACAGAAAAATTGCCATTGAGCTCCTTTTAGGTACTGCTATTGTAAATGCCCACTTTCTTTATAAAGAAATCAACGGAAGCACGATGTCTATCACTGAATTTCGAGAAGAGATAGTACAGTGCCTTATTTTTCCACCAGACGAGGAGCAGAACACTCAGACACCTGGGCCTAGCAAAAAACGAAAAATAAATAACCACGAATTCAGGAAGAAAGAAGGGGCCTCCCACAGTGTTCGTAAATACTGTCACGGCTGTTATGAACAAAAGAAAAAGGGATTGATAGAAAAAAATAAGGTACGGAAAGTTGTTACCTATTGCGAAGATTGCGAAGGAAAGCCACATTTTTGTTTAGATTGTTTTGCCACATACCATAACTAATTTTGTTATTTGTAGTTTTTGTTAGCATTTTTTTTATATATTTTGCATATAAATGTTGAACATGTATTATTCCTCTTTTTATTTTCTACCTACAACTGTTGGACCGCTAACATGTCCAACTTCTAATAAGCGTGGACCGCTGAATTTATAAATTCAGGTCCTATGACAACCTAAAATATTATAAAGTAACAAACTTTACAGTCATTATTTTTCAAACCCAATACTGCCAAATATCGCCTACAGGCCATATCGGTCTATGTTTCATTGTAAATTTCAATTAACAGCGGTCCCTTGGCCTGCACAGCGATCAAAGCTCATGTGCGACGTGGCGGTCTAATGGACCGCCGTGGCCGTGCCTGGAAACATTCTCAGCGGTCCCTAGGGACCGCCATGGCGCTTAACGTGTTAAACAAAACCTATACCAACAGATTGACGGAGTAGCAATGGGAAATCCTCTAGGTCCAACATTTGCGAACGCTTTTCTAAATTTCCATGAAAAACAATGGTTATCCAATTGTCCTCCTAGATTCAAGCCCCTTCTATACAGAAGATACATTGATGACACATTTTTATTATTTAAACATCAAGAACATATTACGGATTTTCTGAATTATTTAAATCAACAACACCCCAACATCAAATTTACAAATGAAATTGAAAAAGATCACGTCTTACCATTTTTGGGAATAAACATAATTCGCACGAATTCTGGCTTTTCTACGTCCATCTACAGAAAACCTACATTTACAGGACTGTATCAAAACATAGACAGTTTCGTCCCTAATAAATACAAAATTAGTCTCTTAAATATATTACTACACCGTGCATACATGTTATGTTCCAATTACCATCTTCTCCATGAAGAATTTTACAAGATCAAGTCGATTTTCATGAAGAATGGTTTTCCTCTAGGGTTCATGGATAGATACATTGGACGATTTCTTAATAAACAACTTAATCCATCAACTAAACCCCGAGAAGAAAAACATATTATATATACAAACAACACATTAAAAAATATCTTCCGAAAGTTGAATTACGTATTGCCTTTACAACCATTGAACGCATCGGTTCTCTTTTTCGAGTCAAATACGCACTCCCAAATGACATATCTTCGAACATCATTTATAAATTTAAATGTAGTAGCTGTAATGCTACTTACGTCGGTAAAAAACCCGTCGTCACTTTGCTGTTCGTAGATGTGAACACTTGGGTATTACTCCTCGACTTGGTAAGCGTTCTCTAACAATACCTGATTTCGCTATCTTTAAACATAAAATTGAAGAAAACCACAACATCACACATGATGACTTTACAATCTTGTACTTAAATGTACAACATGACATGCCAAATTTAAGGTTGCTTTGACAACTTTGACGTTGAAGTAAACTTTAAATTTGTAATGTCATGTTATTAATATAAGTACATTATAAAAATAAAATGTAATTAGCTTTATAGCATGATGTACTATTTGAAAATGGTATAAGTAAATACCGAAACGTTAAAATGATTTTAAATTTCGTTTTCCATTTTATTATTTTAATCAAGTTTAAAGGCAAGTTCTTATCCAATTATTTGTTTATAACAAAAACATAATAAATGTTATCCATTATTAGATATTTATAATTTTTAAAATGCTACTAACATTTTATTATTCATATTTAAAATTAATTTATAATTAGAAAGTTACAATTATTACACAAAACTGTCCACATCAAATATTTACTACTTTCGATGAGTGCATCTCTGTTATTTACATTTTATCATTATTTTATAATTTATAATATAAATTAAATTATTACATATAGACATTAATATCATCCAATATCAATTTATGTTTTTGTAAGATGAATACTTCATTTTCATAATTCCAATAGTCGTTTTGAACATTATTTTTTATTTTATATGAATTTCTATATAATTATATTTAAATTAAAAAAAATTTGAATAAATAAATTTTTGAGATTATTGGATAACTTTGATTTCATAATTGTACAATTTGATCATAAATACCTAAAATAAATTTGTATGCTATTATTGAATACATTATTACAATCAGTATATAAAACAAAATTATTGTAACTATAGATACGATTATAAAACAAAACATTGTTTGTTTCCTGAAATAATTTTATACTTTAGGTGAGTACGTTTCTATTATTCACATTTTATTATTATTTTACACATAAATTATAGTATAATTTTTTTGTAATTTAACATAAATTAAAAAATAGCTTAGCAAATCAATTTTTTTAATCGTTACATAATTTCAAACTGTATATTAATATTTAATTATAAATATCTATAATTAATTTTTGTACTAATATTGAAACCATGGTTACGATTACTAAACAGAACAAAATTGTTTTCATTTGTAAGAAATTTTCTAATCCAAGTACATATAGTTTATTTGCAATTTATTAGTTTTTCATAATGTTAAAATACATAATTTTTGAACAATGGACATATATTTTATTATTTGATTTAATCATCTATCATTTACACGATGTTTTAGAATTTTTTAAGATAAACATTCTATCAATAAATCGTTTAATTACAACAAACAATTTTTTTTATTATCCCAATTTTATAATTTATAACAAGATATTCAAAATTTAGCTACAAAAATCTTTCTTGCACTATTCAATTAAATAACATTAAAACTTTTTTTAAGAACATTATCTTTACAAATTAACATAAAACATTATAAATTACAGGGAAAATGAGCGATTTCGAAGAAACTGTTAAGTGTGTAAGTAATGTAAAATTTTGTTTTTTCTTAATTACAAAATTCTATTACAGACAATAGATGATTATAACAGGTTTTGTGGTGTATACGTTGGCGAGGGAAAATCCATCTCCTTCGTCAATGTAGATGAGATACCGGCAAACATAGTGCACATGCCAAATGAGCACTATCCTTTTTATATGATCTCTAAAGATATGAGAAATTTAGAATTATCTATAAAAAAATTTATGTAAGTATTTCAAACTTTAAATTAATTAAATACATACAACTACGATCAACGAATTTTAAAATTTTTTTATAAAAGCTGTTAAATTGTTTGTTGAAACAAGAATGTACAAATAGATTATTATTAATTACCAAATGACAGTTACATTTAAAAATTTTTCAATAAAATTTACATTTTATATATCGCAATAACATAATGGTAAATTTATTCAATACATTTACATTTCAGAAACCAAAATATAAAAAAAGCATTTCATATAATAATATATTATTATAATAATTACACGGATTATTGCTTATTTTAGAGAAACACACAGAAACTTTCAGTACCGGGACCTCCAACATAAAAACGTTGGGCAATTAACGTTTTTTCCGGGACATAGCCAGAATTCAAAAAGTGGATTTCTACTAATAACTCGACACATAGTCGAGGAATTCCAAAGTTTGAAGAATGTCTTCCAAGTAATACTCTCTTTGAGAGTAAACCAATTTTTCCACAATCCAAAAAATGTACGTCATGACTGGCGCTTTTAGCAAAACATCCGTAAATGCCGTGATTCTTTCTGCAGCGTTTTCAAGGCTTTAATTGTCTTTTTGTTGTTAAAGAACGATAGTTAACTGGTATTCTTCCAGATCTGGTCGATCTTCGACTACCATTCGAAGAAACCGATGCCATGTTAACATCGGAATCGTAATCTTCGTCTATATTTAAATTTTGTATATCTAGAATATCGACGTTTTCGACATTTTCTGAAAGTTCGTGGAATGGATTATCTGATCTAGCTTCGTACATAGGGACGATATCGTGGCATAAAGAATATAATAATTGAGTAATTCTATGACGTTCTGTTGCGATATCGAAATCTGCTAAAAGCATTCGCCTATCGTTAATAAGATAAGTTTCTACGTACAAACAAACAAAATATCCACAGTTATAATTATCATCTTGTACATTATATGTAGTTTGATTTGCTATTTCAATATTGATATCTTCGTCCGAAGCGAACGACGAGTCGTATTGACGGATAGCTATTTTAATTGCGGGTACATATTGTGGATGATTTTGAAGGCGTGGCATCGGATCATAAAATAATGTTCTGCCGGCTTTTTCGTGAATGACTAATGCAAAATAATGATCGAAGAAAATTGGAATAAACAGAACTTCGAAATTTTGAGAATCGCCCCAAGTTCCACCAGTTGGTAACGCTTGTCTGTTGTAAAAAACTGCTATTGTATAATGAACGTCAATAATAATTGATTTCATTTTATCATATGCAATATAGGCCACGTACATTAAATAACCAAATATGCTTTCTACGTCTAACAACGATTGTACATCGTGATAACCCTCCATAAAATTAGGTTCACAACTTCGGTAATACTGGGGCAAAACGTATGTTTGCGTAATATCATGAATCGTTTGTGGTATACGAAGGCGACTTCTGATTGGCGATAGTTGCAAGTTTTCGAGTAATACGTCGCCTGAATTATCAAATTCTATATCTTGATCTCGTTGATTAAGAGGTATATCACACATGGTTATATTTTTTTCTCGCGAATTCTTAGGTGGAGGCATAATTTTTTGTGAATCAGATATGTTACAGTTATCGACTATTAAATCTTTTTCTGCACGTTTATTTTTATTATGTGGACCATTAGACGAGTAGCGATTATCGTTGTGACTTTTAGTAGTCGACACTTTATTCATATCTTTTTTTATTCTCTTGGATTCTTTTGCTAATTTTGCAGCATCACCTCTTAATCTTTTTGATTTTAAATGGAAATTAAATTTAGAGGTTTTCGAATTTTCCTGTAAATAAATGTAATATGTAGCGGAAAAAAATTTTATATTAAATATAATTTTGTCTATTTATATATTGTAACATAATTAATATGTAGAATAATCTATGTGACTATTGTATATCCAAATAAGATAAATTTGTATAAATTTTTTGATACCTATTCTATTAGAGTAGTTACAAAAGCTTGTGGCATTCGAGAAGCGCGTAGCTATCTTCTACAATTTGAAAAACTAAAAGATCGTTATAATTGGGAAAATTCGATAGTAAAAATGTTATGCATTTAACTGTTTTTTTGAATATACCTCTTGCTTCTACTAATCGTTCATACATATGATCGACAATAATAATTAAATCTTGTGATTCATTTTCGCACTTCACAAATTTATACAATTTATAAATAATTTCACGAGCTTGACGAGTGAACAACTACTCCACTCAAGTTCAAAACGTTTACTTGGTATTTTTGGATAACGATGAAATAATAAAAAATGTCTTAAAAAACAGATTTTGTTGAAACAAAAGTAATAAACTGAAATGGTAATGTACGAATACAACGTGAAATCAATAAGCGAATGATTACATAGTTAAGTTTAATAATAGTATACTTGTGGAATAATTTCAACGTCTTTGCATCATATACACATAAAGGGACAAGTGCCACAAGATTTTGAAACTACTTGCCCTATCGAAGTAAAAAATTAAAAAAAGAAACTAATATTATATAAAATTGTTGATTGACATATAATAAACAGTAGAAAAGGATTTACATAGTATATTATATTTTAGTTCGGGTTATATGAATAGTTAGTAAAACGATATTTGTTCAATATTAAAAACGTTTCAAATGAATAAATTATTTATTGTCAATTATTATGATAAAAATTTCAATATGTATAAAAAAATTTAATAAACATAAATATATTTTAGAGTAGCAATAGAAAACATTTTGTTTTCGTAACACAAAAATTCGATAAGTATTATGAGAAATATAAATGGAACTAAATGCATTGATAATGTTTATTGTACAAAAAGAAAAGATTACACAATTAATATGAACATAAAAAAAAGGTCATTTAGTAAAATTATAAAAAAAATAAATCTTTTTGTGATTTTGTAATATCATTAAATTAATATTGAAGATTTGTTAATTTTATAAAACATATATTAACACAATACAAAGTTTTATGTTGTTAATTATATTATAATTTGACATAGAGAATAATTTGGTTTAATGAAACTAATGGTGTTTACTTGATAAATTTTAGTAATAATTGAGAATTAAAAAAAAAATAATTATAAGGTTACTGAAATATAAATGTTATTGTGTAAATTTAAAATATAGTAGTAATTGAGGTTCTAATTTTGTAATGTTTTCTTTAATCACAAAATATTAAATAAAACTAAATAAGAATTAAAAATAATGATACACAATCCTTTGTGTTATGGATTATTCTGATTTTTCCGTGACAAACATATTATATAAAAATGAAATGAAAAGAAATATGTGAAACATAGTTTTTATATTATATGGACATATTATTTATCACCAAATAAATCAGTACCAAAATTTTTATGGCTTTGTATATAAATAGGTTTACACATAAACGAAAAGGATTAATAATTTGATATGAGTTGTGCACTAGGCCATATTTAGGACAAACTGTATTTTGTACATAGCAAACTTCCACTACATTATTATAATTCCAATAATGAAATACCATTGGACAAGTAATGAAGCTAATCATGATGATGAAAAATAGGAAAAATGTACATAGGTATATCTTCATTCGAAAAAAAAATGACAATAGTGAATAACATAATTAACTTTAAAATAATTAGTTTTGTTTAATAAATTTATTAATACATATATTTGATTGTATGTGAATTAATTGAAATATACTTACATTATTCACCCTTGCAGCTTACACTGTTGGAGGTGCGTTTTCCAATGTAATGCCTAAAAAACAATAAGATTGTTTGTATATTTGAAAATGATCTAAATCTAAAACAAAAAGCAATATTTTGTTAAAGAAGATTTTATAAATGTGCAAGAATATCTATTTTGAATATTGTTTTTAATAATTGAACTATATTTCAGAAAAAGTATACGCTAACAAAAATTATTTGTAATTAAAAAATGTTGAAAAAATTTCAGATAGAAAATTAGTTGAATAACTTTAGATAACACGATTATGTTTATGTTTCATGGCTTCAAATTTGTATAAGATTTGTTGACAAGATATCATGACATATGATAATAAAAAAATTAATATTGTTTAACATACGATTCATAGAAAAAATTTATAACACTAGTAATGTAGAGTAAATGAAATAAAACGATCTAAATGTTATTGTTAATGTAATGTTATTATGATAATATGAACCAACAAAAAATATTCTCAAACTAAAAAATTGAAAGATTATTTCTGCAGACGAAAAATATATAAAGATGGGTGTAACTAATTTTAAAAAATCTATCAAATTTTTATGGATAAATATGCAACATTTAGTACAATCGATAACGCTTCCTATTGAATTTTCAAATGTGGCATTTAATTGTAAGCCATACAGATTATAGTTTCATTTATACATCATTATGTAAAAAGAAATACTTAAATCATGTAATAAAAATGAAAGTAACTTTTAATTATAGAATAATAATTACAACTATGTATAACGAATGCACCTATTCTAAATTGAAACTTTTCTACAAGATACATAAAACTATTATTGGAAAATTGAAATAATAATCAATATGATTTATTACGATAAATGTGTTATATAAAGAAATGTGATTTAAAATAATCTATAGGTACCTACATCATTAGAATATCTGTCATCGTATTACTTGATAAATGTATGATTATAGATAATGATGTTTACCTACGACCACTGTAGAAAATAGACGAAAACACACGACACACAGCCTCAGTAAATTCGTCATTACCCACGGTAAACAAATCGCATAGTTTTCGTAAACAAAACGCACAGTTTGACTATATTAACGAATGAAAATATTACAATGTCATATGAATCAACAAATCAAGATACTTCTAATACAGGGTTCAGACAGGTTTTAAAAAAATTATTTCCCTGATATTACCCTGTCACCAGAAATAATTTCCAGGATTCTTGAAAACCCAAAAATAAATATTTAACTATCTTTACCAGAATATTTTTTTTAATGAAGTCATAACACATTTTAAAAGACGTTATAAAATCAAAGTTTATTTTTTTAATATAGTTATTCTCATATATCTACTAAGTAAAGCTAGTTATGCTTAAAACCAACTTAAAAAAAAAACAGAATCATGTTATTTGAAATCTTCTGAAAATCTTACAAAACATTTTGCATTAATTTGCTAATCTTATTGTCGATCTCTTCAACTTCAATACAACGAGACTTTTCAAGCATTAATTTTTTAGTTTTTAAAACTTCTATCTCCTTTTTCAATTTGTGTTTAAGTTGATACTGTTTTTCTTCCTCCGTTTTCTGATTGAAGGCATCATTTTTGGCCATTTCATATCGAGATCGTGATAATCGAACAGAATTAATAAGTTCCTTGTTGTGCACATCAATTCCTGTAATTCCACCTGCAAATTGCAACCCATCATAAACTTGCCTTAATTTCACTAACGACTCTTCTTTTAAATTCTCTACCAGCATATTTTTGTTAACTGAAAAGCCTGACTCAACGGCAGCATTCCCATGAGAAATAATTAAAACTATTTTAATAACAGTCCACAAATCAATGTAACAAGTTTTGTTTTTCAGTAACCCACTCCAAAATTTATCCAATGGTTCTGTTTTATTAAACTTTTTAAAAAGAGATACATCTGTATCATCTAATAAATTAGAATACTGAGTTAGGGCTCTTTCAGCGACAGATTCTTAATATGATTGCTAGTGTATAATGTGAAAATGCAACATTTAGCTCTATCACAAACAACACTTTTGTTGTTAGCAATTTCAGTAGGATCTACAAATGATATAGCTCGAGTCAATTCATATTTTAATGGACATCGCTCAATTATCTTTTTCGCTACTTTCTTTAAGAATAATTGGCATTCCTGTCTAAATTCAACTTTAAGTCGTTCTGTTATATGTTTCTCTTGTAAACACTTTTCAGCTCTGACACCGATGTTGACACGATCTAGATTCAACTGATTTAGTTGAAGTTCTAAATCAAGCTTTAATAATTTTTTAGCAGTTACACATTCATCTACGATACGTCTCTTAAGAAAGCGTTTCAATAAATTTTTCAAAATTTGAAATAACACATGGTAGAGATAAGGTGCAAGAGGCTTTTGAGATTGAAACTCTGTTAAGTATGGTTCGAAGTCAACAGACACAGATTTGAAAAAAGCTAACTTTGCTTTCATTAAAGGATCATTAATTCCTAGTTTTATAATGTTTACTGTGATGCTTTCAGGTAATACTGACTCAGTAAGGTACTTTTTTACACTGTCAAATATGTCTAAAGCTCGATTACAGCATTTTGAATTTTCAAGCCAACGTACTTGACAAAACTTCAAGGGAAATACCTGAACACATGTAAGTGAATATCGGCGATGGATAGAGCGTGACAAGGTCGGTGGTCAATCGACTCAGACCGGACCTCTATTTCGTGTGGTTCGCGAGATACGGGCGATTATTTAAAAAAAAAAATCAGCATTTGTGCCTATTTTCCTCATAGTAATGCAAAATTTGTCCTGAAGGTGGTCGTGGTGGTCGAGACGAAACGTCTCGTCTTATTTACATCGACCACTCGTCCCGAACTGAGGCCGCTTGCGAAAAATCGCCGAGTTTCTACGAGAAATAAGGAAGATACGGCCGATATACGATTTCGGGACCCGATCGAAGGGGTGGGGGTAATTTTTCGATCTCACGTTTTAAAGTCCCCTCGTCCCGCGATACTATGACGTCATCGTTATATTTCGTTCGCAAATCCTCTCCTCTCGGCGTACGCGTTTCCATTAGTGACCCGCACGTCGGACACTCGAACCGCTTCCCCCACCCCTCGAGGTATTTATCGCGACAGTCGACCGTTCCCGTTCGATGCGCACTTGAAACAGAAGACGAACGCAAAAAACCCGAACCCTCTAAGTTTTCATTCGATCTAGCCAGACGAAATTTACGAAAAACGACCTTTTTCCCCCTCCCCCCGCTCCAACAAAAAATTGGGCGATCACACTATATAGGGAAGGTACATCTCGACGAACCTCTTCGATACAGAAAATCTCATCAAAAGTGCTCCCCGTTTTCGAGCAAATTAAAAAAAAAAAAATCCCCCTCCCCCATCACGTGTGTGTGTGTGTTCCTTAATCCGAAAAAAAAGATTACGTTGCGACGCTCTCGACCCTCCTCTATCTTTAGGCACCGGTACCGGTATCGTTAAGACGTTTAAGGATAAGCTACTTAAATTTTTGGAAATAGTCTAAAATATTTCATATATTATACATGTATTTTTATAAAAATTCTCGTTTTGTGTAACATAATTTTGTGGACCGTTTTTGATTGTGAAGCATTTCCTTATTGAAAAATGTATTGTATCTACCTATTCATTTTATTCTTTATTTTAAAAAAATTGTTAGTAATATTACGTGTAGTATTTAAAAACATCGTATTTTCGTACCTTTATCTTCTCTGATGTAATTTCCTTTTGCGTTTGCGCATACTTAATAAAGATTCTACTTCCCCACGTGCACGTTTATTTCCATTATGGCTGCTCAGAGGTAAGTATAAATCTGTTTGTTTTTAACTATACATTAAGAGATATAGCAGTGATGTATTGATGGAAATGTCAAATAAAATTTTTGTTACATCGTAATATTGATTAAAGTATTTTATACACTAAATATCGTTATAATTATTTATGAATGTTTTAAAATGATGGGATGAAAGGAAAAAAAGGTAACATTTATATTTGTGGGTAGTGTTAGAATATTATGATACAGTTGTTTTTCTAATTTATTGTATAATGTCATAAAATATGTATATTGTGTTGAATGTGTGATAAAATTATGATTTTATTGCAGATAAATAATATGTACAATGGAATAATAAAGATGATAGTATACTGTGAGACAGCATACTTATGTAAAATGTTGGAGAACACAAAACATAAATATGATCAGACAATCTATAAGTATGTTACATATTTAAATGGAGTATGTGATAATGTTGTTAATTTATGTTTTAGGTTTTGCAAATGGTACCTAATTTATATTGTGTTTTGTGAAGAGATGTGTTATTGCAAATATAGGAAAAAGGCATAAACAAAGGAAATATTTATTGCAATTGTACTAAAAATTTGTGTCATTCCAAGTAATACTCACTCATTGAGAACATTGATAGAAAAAATTTTTACAAAATTTGAAGTTGTATATTAGGTATGTCTATTTATTAATACAAATCCATTTTTGGCATATCTGGTTTATCTGTGTATGTATTAAATTTTTTTAATTGGTTTCCGAAATGTCTTGTATGTACTTGTAAAAATTTCATCATTATTAGAGATGTAGAAAATTTGTTTTGGCCAATATATTTATCGCAGGACATGTTGAAGTCCTTTATGGTTTGTAATTAAAATTTTGTAATGAATTAATTTATTACAATTTACAATTATGTTATTTATGACATAGTTTAATTATTACTGGTTTTCATATAGAAAATTAGAATAAATTTTGTAATTGTAGTGTACGAAATTAACTGTTTGTTTTTAACTATACATTAAGAGATATAGCAATGATGTATTGTTTTAAATGTCAAATAAGGCACCGGGACAAGGTCCACCAGTTATGCTCATTAATGGCGAAATCAAACGAAATATTAGTCCGTTATTCGCAGCAGATGGTAAAACACCAGTACACGGTCAACTATATATGTTAGATCCAATGATGATGCAAGAGTCGGTCGCACAAGATCCGCTTTATGCCAAATTCGGCATAAAACGTGCAATATTAGAAAAATTATTTGAAGTTCTTCAACGATGCCATCCATTATGTGAATCTTTCCAAGTAATGCATAAATTATATACGGAAAAATTAAACGAAGCAAGACAACAAGGTTTACAAGACGTTCGACACGTAACATTAGTATTGGTAAATCCGAAAAGCGTTCCAAATGAAATGGTCGATCCGGGATTACATCCACGCGCAATCAATTTACCACAAGTTAACGAAATGTGCGCTTTTTACGTTTCGAACGAAAACGACGAACCAGTATACCGTCACGGAACGTGGTTAAAAAAGAACGATGGTGAAATAAAATTACTATCCATATTTGATAGACTTAATGATTGTAGCCATTATGTTTTGAATTTGGTAAACGGAGATTATGGTTATCATTCCGGAATAGACAAAAATTTACTAAACAGACGTTCTAGACGTCGAAATGTACAACAAGAAAACGTCGACGAACAGTCAATCGAAAATGTCGACATACCGGACACTTTCAACGATGATGAAATAAACGAAGGCGTTCCGAGAAATCACGTTACAATACGAGAATTTTATAGATACCATTTAGCAATTCGTGACGATCCGTTGGGTTCTACACACTTTCTGTATCCTTACGGTAGTATCGTACAAGAGTATATACTGGATCAAAGTCGATCAACAACTGCACGAATTCATAAGAAAAAATTACGATACATTTTGTACTACATCAAAGGAAGTACGCCAGGCATTGGAAAACAGACTACAACAAATTGATCAGAGAAAAAAATTAGGAAAAGTGTTACGTCTTTCGAATAACGTTGTAGGTTCTCCGGCATGGTATCAACAATACTTTCACGATGCCATGGCCATTTTTCAACGCATAGGCAGACCTACTTTTATGATTACGACCACGAGCAATCCAGCCTGGAAAGATGTAAAAAATAACATGATGAAAGGTCAAAACGTAACAGATCGCCCTGATATTATAAATAGTGTTTTTATTATTAGTTGTATCCATGTTTTAACTCAAAATGGGGTAATGGTAATAAGATAGACTTAAAACACCAAACCGTGTTGTTCTGTACTTCTGACAAATATGGTTTATCTGTATATTTTCAATTTTAATTATTTTTCTACGTAATATATATTTAAAAACAATTTTACCATATGTCAAATTTTCAAATTTTAAATTTTAACCTCAGATTTACCACATGAGGGAGCCCTTACTTTAATTTTATCTTGTCATACTTTTTGGATTCCATCTTTTGTGAATTTACAATAATGTTACACCTTTAATCTAATGCTTTATGCTTTTATCTTAACAATTATTTAAGGTCTGATGATGACGATATGTCGAAACTAGTCACCTTCTGTCTTGAATTTTAAATAATCTTATTAAACATTGTGGGGAAGGTTTGGTGTTTTAAGTCTATCTTAGAGTGTTTTTGTTAAAAATCAATAAAATACGGGAAATGATAGAAAAACAACACATTTTTGGTAAAGTCAAGGTGTTCGTCGAAAGTTTGGAATTTCAAAAAAGAGGTGGGAGTAGTAATGGGGCACCTTAGCCGCCATCTTGGATTTTTACGTCACAAGACCGCCCACGTGGGGGACCGGTTTTTCCACCCTTATTTTTACTCGCTTACGTGTAGGACGTGTTTTTTCACCCCTATTTTTGCACATCCACGTGTGAGACCGCATTTTCAACCCTTATTTTTATATACCCTCGTGTGAGACCGTATCCTTTCTTTCCGAAGGCCCTTTTTAACCCTAATTATTTTTACTCGCTCAGGTATAGGACGTGTATTTTCACCCCTATTTTTACACATCCACGTGTGAGACCGTGTTTTCAACCCTAATTATTTTTACTCGCTTACATGAAGGACCGTATTGCCCTTATTTTTATGATATATTTTGGGGGTTAAACCTTATGGCTGTATTAAGGACCTTTTGACAGCTAGGACTTTTTTGTGGTTGCTAACGTGAGGACTGGGGGTGGGGGCTGGTCTTGGCTTAGAACTGTATTTAGGGTTGGAGCTTAGGGTGGGGCTGGTCTAGGGTTAATCTTAGGGTTATTTGGTGGTATTAAGGACCTTCTGGCTATATTAAGAACAGTGCCCCTGGAGGTTAGGCAAATGCACACGCACACAATGTTGGAAATTGCATAATTAATAAGATATTATTATTAAAATTATCGACCCTATTGCTTTAAAATGGCCACATGCTATTGGATGATCTTCTACCTAAAACGTTGTATTTCTAATAAGGAGGTTCTTGTGCGACACGTGTAGGGCTTCGCAACTTGTTCTCAGGCCTTAGCCCCCTGGCCCCTTTGAGTAAAAATTGATTTTAGTGCCATCTAGCGGCGTAAAGACTAATGAACATTTTCTATAACAGAAGCTGATAATGCACACCTCTCTCTTGCTCTATCTTGTTTCTTCCTCCCCCCTCTCTCTTTCACACACACACACACACACACACACACACACACGCACACACGCGCACACGCACACACACACACGCACTCACGCGCACACACGCGCGCACGCACGCACGCGCATGCACACGCACGCACGCGCACGCACGCACGCACACACACGCGCACGCACGCACGCGCACGCACGCGCACGCACACACACGCACACACACGCACGCACGCGCACGCACGCGCGCACACACGCGCACACACGCGAACACGCGCAGACACGCAGACCCACAGACACACAGACACGCGGCACGCGCGCGCACGCACGCACACACACACATCGTGTCAGCATTGGGATTTTCTGCTTCATATCATGAACGCGTATTATTTCAACAGTCAGCTATCATGCGACCAGGTATCGAAATTAACATGGATGCATTTTCACAATTTTCCTGTGCGGACTTTAACACTAATACTCTCGATGGCCTACATACCTTTCATGCCATGGAAGGCACTCAAAGTGTTACTCCTAGAAGTGCTGTCGTTCCTGATCAAACAACACCACTCCTGAAGAAAACCCCTTCAGCGGCCATAGTCTCGGAGTTTTGGCGAAATTCCATTGCAAACCTTTTCAAAACGAAGTGAATCGGGCTTATTAAGTTTAACCATTGAAGATTTAGAATCATTACATCCCGTTTCCACCGAAGTATTGCCTTCAATTTTTGATTTAATGTGGCTGTATGGAAAATTTACTGGAACAAGTCACTACATTCACTTCCGTTCCAGAACTCATTTGTGTTGTATTTGCCATTTATATAGCGTGTCATAGTAACTGGGCGGAGCATTAGCACTGTGTTTGACTGCAGAAAAATGTAAAAGATTACAGCAACATACATGTTTTGTCACATTTGACCTGCCATTACATATCAAAGCACGTGATAGCATTGGTAATGCCGACGAAAATAGTTACTTACGTATCGTGGAATCCGTACTAGGGGGCTTCCATTTGTAGATGTCGTTTATGGGAACTATTGGGTATTTAATGGCTGGAAGCGGGTTGAAGGAGCTGTGGGACACAGTATATGCACAAAATTCAATTGATAAAGTGCTATCGGGACACTCGTATTCCCGTGTTGTAAGAGCGCATATGTTAACACATCTCGCCTTGTCACAAATTATATTGCCGGATATTGTACTTTCCGAAAAAGGCAAGAATGAATCGCAATATTTCTTGCTTGAAAATAATCGATTTATGGTCCTGTCGGCGAGTGACAATGAAGCAGTGCGGACACTTGCCGAGAACTTTTGCCAGAAGCTGCTACAACTGGAACAAAAGGGTGCAACGGCAAAATTCTGGTTGCAATATTTTCAGATGGTGTGCTTGGATAAGCGATTTATACAAGCAGAACGGATGGGCAATTGGCAGCTTCATTTATATACAATAAAGCAGATGTTTCCATTTTTTTCATGCCAGTGGTTATTTCCCATATGCCAAAGCTATTCGACTATACCTACAAGACATGCTCCACTTGCAAGCGAGGATGGATCCTGCGGAATTTAAGCGTTATACCGAAAAGGGTTATTTCATGATTCGTCGTAGCGACAAATTTTGGTCAGGCATTTGGTCTGATATGACAATAGAGCAAACGCTCATGAGGACTATGAAAAGCATAGGCGGTCTTACACATGGTAGGGGCATAACAAACAGCGTGCTTACTAAGCGGACATTGGGAATGGTATATCTTTACAACGTGTGCGATGCTATGGAGGAGTATTGTGGCATATCCGGTGATACTACTGAACAACATGTGGATTTGAGAGAAGCTCGTGTGTGTCGTGACAGCCAAGATCTACATAAACTCCTCGATTTTTTTGCTCAACACTCTCCGTTTCCTAAAAGCGACTGTGTTATCTCCATTAGTACAGGGATTATCGGTAATAGTTCCATCAATTGTCATATGGCGCGTGAAGTGGGTACAACTGCTATGAAGTACATTATCGGCCAAACATTCGCTTCTTTAAAATTGAAATGGAAAGATAGAGTTCTCCCTCTGTCAACCATCAATTCCAGCATAAAAATCGGTGAAGTTGTGGTTCCCATTAACCCTCTATTACTTTTTCAAAGAATGTGTATGGTAAAAAGAAATGAACAACAATTGCAAGAATACCTTCTTTACGAACTGGCACCACTCCCTTTGTTATTATTCACGGTACAAGGTATGCGAAAGGGAATAAAATCCTCGTTGTATGCTGTCTTTGAGCCAATTAAGCACACTTTGTCGAGATCAAATATTCATGTCTTCGACGGAGGACATCTCCTCCATAAAGTCCGTTGGCACATCAATGACCATTTCTCGTCCATCTGTAGCAAATACCTCCAGTATGTTGAAAAACATTACGGCTCAAACACAATCATAGTTTTTGATGGATATCCGGTTGCAGAGATGGTTAATAGCACCAAAACCGCCGAGCAATTACGGGGTTCACGGGTCGACTAGTCCCTTGAAATAGTTTTTGATGAAAGCATGAAGGTGCCTTCATCTCAAGAGCGTTTCTTATCAAATGAGTCAAATAAAGATTGTTTAATCGTCAGCGTTGGAAATGTCCTCTTTGTATAACTCTGTTTATATTGTAGGAGAAAATATAGATTTGCTTGTTCTCCTAACAGCTCTCGGGCACGATTATGGCAACATTTATTTCCGAAAACCAGGAAAAGGAAAAGTCTCCGAGAAAATACACACCTCACGCAGCTTACAATACGATGAAACTATAGTAGACAACATTCTGTTTCTTCACGCATTCAGTGGCTGCGATCATCTATCTACAATCATGGAAAAGTGAAATTTTTTTAAACACTCGGGAACTCTCTGTCTCTCAGTCCCATTATCGGTATTTTAAAAAATCGTGATTCTGAACCCGCCAGCATTGCTGAGGCTGGTGACAATTTTTTTATTGAATTATACGCGAAACATATCGAAACCAATTCCACCGTCAACTCACTTCGGTATAACCTTTTTGCCAAGTGTGCTGCAAAACGTACCTTCCATCTTGCTTCTCTACCACCAACAACCGAGGCCGCCAGACAACATTCATATAGAACGTACCATCAAGTTCAGCAGTGGCTTGGTGTGCAGAAAAATCCACTAGATTGGAGGTGGAAAAAATCAACAGATGGCCTGATTGCCATAATTACGCACAAAGAACCTGCTCCAGCTAACATTCTCAATTGCATTTCTTGCAAATGTCAAAAAGGTTGTGGTGTCGCGTGCAGCTGCCGCAAAGCGGGTTTGAAATACTCCAGAATGTGTGCTGTTTGCAATGGAAATGCATGCAGCAATGTAGCCGAAATATATCTGGATGATTACCATGACGACGAACTTGACGTGCTTTAGAACATAAATAGTGCTGCTGAGAAGGTGATAGAAGATGCGTAAATGTCGGATGATGCTTGCGCCGGTCCGTCGGGTCTTTGATTTAGAAAGTCAGAACTGTGGATTGGGCCTACTGGGGATACCACATTAAAAAAACGCGCCGATTTCTCTACCTCATAGGTGGTGTGGAAACGAGAAAAATATCACAACCTACATTGTTTTTCACCTATAGCGTCGCTATAGGTTATAAAACATTGATGCCGTATGTACCGTATGCCTTTAAGCCGGGCTTATGACTTAAGCGCGGTTAAAGTCCATAATTGCTATGCACCGTCAGTATTTTCTGTTTAAACCTAGCTTAAAGTTAAGCGCTCGATATCGGTGGCTTTAGAGAGGTTAAGCTGAGCTTTGAATCGCGTTTTTTTTTGTAAGGTTATGTTTCTGTATAAAAAAAGTTATAATAGCGCTCCAAAAAAATAATTGAAATAGAAGATGAAATTCTTGTGGACGACGATTTAGATGTTTTGGATATAATTGAATATGGTTTTCCAAGACAAATATATATCCGCCCTAACTTCTTTAAAGGTATGGATGACATGAGTTTCTATCGAAGATTTAGATTAATGAAAGAAACAGTAGTTAATATTTTAGAAATGATCGAGGAGAATCTAGAATATAATAATCTGTAAGAACACAAAAAACTGTGGTTATTTATTCTCATTAATAGTTTTTAATGTACTATTTTCAGAAACAATAGTGTAACTCCAATGAATTAATTATTAACAAGCCTTGCATTTAATGCAAGTAATAGCCACCAAAATATCATTGGTGACTTTATGGGTATGAACCAAGAAACAGTTTCTAGAATAGTGCTAAAAGTATCGTGGGCCATTGCTGGTTTATCTAATAGGTTTATAAAAATGTCTGTAACTGAGGAGGAGAGATTATCATGCCAAAGTGAATTGTTCAATATTGCACGATTTCCTCGAGTGATTGGATGCATAGACTGTACCCATATCAAAATTACATCACCAGGTTTTTATAATTCATAAAAAGTATAACTTAAATTAAAATGATATTTTAAGGGGGCGAGGATGGTGAAGTTTATAGAAATAGAAAATCATATTTTTCTCTCAATGTGCAAGCAGTGTGTGACAGTAATTTAATCATACGAAATATTGTTGCAAGATGGCCAGGATCTGCACATGATGCCACAATATTCAATAATAGTCGTCTCAAGACGAGATTGGAAGTTGGCGAGTTCCAACACAGTGTTATTCTTGGTAAATTGTTTGTTTCTTCTTGTACTGTAAAATCAGGTTAAGTTTTGTTTTCTTGTAGGAGATAGTGGCTACCCATTAAAAAGTTATTTGTTAACGCCTTTCAGAAATCCCAGAACACCCGCACAACAGTTTTATAATGAAAATCAAATTCGAACTCGAAATACAATTGACAGAACATTTCGAGTTTTGAAAAGAAGATTTCCAGCTTTATGCTATGGACTTAGGTGTAAAGTTGAAACATCTATGGTAATTATTGTTGCCACAGCTGTTCTTCATAACATTGCACGAACTATAAATGACAACAACCCACCACTTCCAGATGGAATAGATCCCAATTAATTAAATTATCTAATAGAACAAGGACAAATTCCTCAAATCAACGTCCAGCAAAATATTGAATATGATGCGAGAAATGATTTTGTGAATTATTTTTCTAATTTATAAAATGAGGTTCTGTAAATTTCTTTCATTAAATATTACTTTTAAAATTTATACACATTAGTCTGTAAAACTAGTTTTATTGATCAAATACAGCTCAAGTTAACAACTTTTATGTACAGTTTTAATTATTTTGTTGTTCAAGATTTTTTATTTCCAATTCTAATTTTTTCAATTTTAAAGCACTCTCTTTTTCAAAATGCTTCATTTGGGCATCAACTAAGGCAATTCTTTTATCTAGAAGTATGTCATATTTTTTTTGCCACATTAGATGATGTTAGTGTTTTCATTACAGTCGTTGGCCGTCGTCTATTTGGGGTCTTCCGAGGGGTATTTGCTCGACCTTGTTGAACTTCCTGAACAGAAAAAAAAACAATATTAATTTATTTTATTATCATTATACATATACAGAGTATTTCTCCACTGACTGTACATGCATGAAAAGTATAATATGAACAAACTATGTTATTTTAGGTTGAACCAAATTTGAAAAACAACCTATACCTATATTATAAACGATATTTTATTAACATACAAATAATATTCGCAAACAAGTATATCTACAATTTCAATACATTATACAAACCTTTTTGCCTTCCATTTCAACATAAATTTCCTCATTGTCTTCGTCAATAACGTCATATTCGATTTCAGTATTAATTTCACATGCATTTACAGCGATGCTTGAATAGCGTCATCACCAAATTGGTTTGAAAGACCCAGCAAGGTTTTTTTATTTAACATTTCGAGAAGAAGTTCATCTGAATCTTCAGTTTTTCTCACCTTTGCAGGTGGTCCTCCTCCGGTAAGCATTAGTTGTTTCTTCTCCTCCGCAAGATTTTTCCGTAGTTCTTTTTTCCGGTTCTCATAACACTTTTTTAAACTATTTGCGTTCCTATGACAAACTATTTGCAGTGGCGTTGAAATCTATTTCTATATTACGCCAAGCTTCTTCTTTAGCCGCAACTGAAACCCTATCGGTTTTTTTATCCTCGATAATTTACGAATATTTATTTGCTACAATTTTTATTAAATGATTTTTTTCCATTGTAGAAAAATGTGTCACACGAGTTTTCTTTTCGCACGACATTATCAACACAATAACTGATCAAAGCTTAACACTTAATCCAACGGACATCACCTTTTTCAGTATTTTTTAGGTTATGTAAATTAAACGTTTCTAGTTATCTGTCAAAATACTGCGAATATTGCAACGCTGCCACGTTTCTTTGTGACTTAGGCAAGCTCGGCTCGGTCATATGCGGTGCATATGACCTGATTTTAAGCCGGGCTTAAATATTAAGCGCGCTTTAGTAAGGAGAAAACGGTACATACGGGCATGACTCCCTAAAGTCGGGCAACCGTTCCCAATAGTTGGTGAAACAAATCGCTTTATATTCTAAGGCAAAACTCTTTTTTCCAATTTGAGAAGCTATATCTCTGTAAATATTGATCATACAAAAAAATAGTATAAAGCTAACTTGTAGAAAATTTTATAAGGAATAATTTTGAAGAAGTATCTTTCCAGTAAATCGTATGGTAAGGAAGATATGGCTAATTTTCTAATTTCATGCGCCATTTTTTCAAGATGGCGTCGCAAGCGGCGCTACGGTGTGTTCGCAAAATCAGGTGGTATTTGAGGACCTCAAGATCTACGTATGTGCCAAGTTTCAAAACTTCCCGACCTTTTGCAAGACCATTTGTATTCATTGACTGGGCGTCTTTAGGATATGACAACTCGTTAAAAAAGAGTTACGTTTTATATCATAAATTTAGCTTTAACAATTTTATCTTTTAAGAAATCAACTTAATATTTACCGTAGAAAATGCTTTGAAAAATACAATAAACCTTACAAAAGTGCCAGGACATTATTAATTTCAGAAAATTATTTACTTATAAGGCAGTTTCCGCATTTTCAGTTTCAGCGCTGGTTACTTTATGGCCTTCTAACTTCTTTATTTATGCTTAGATTTTTTCAAATTTTATACGAGTGATAGATAGAACACTGTTTAAGGAATAATTTGGCATACCTTACGGTTTTTTATTTCTTTACGGTGTGAGTTACATATTATATAATAAATTTAGCTTTAACAATATATTAATATATATATATATATATATATATATATATATATATATATATATATATATATATATACATATAAAATTTAGTGCCAAATTGTCAATTATTATGACAAGACATTCACTAATGGGATTAATTTTAAAAAGTACTAAAAACATAATGTGTAAAATAGAAAAAGTACTTATGGAGTCTAAAATTATATTAACTTAGGACGAGATAAAAAATTAATTTCTTTTTGTTTGTTTAACACACACACACGCACGCGCGCACGCACGCACGCACGCGCGCACCCACCCATTTGCGATCTATTAGAATTAAGGAATTGCTCGTGTTTCTTTAAATTCTCTATTTTTCTAAAAATAATAACATTTCTCTAAGTTTATCTCTGTAGTTTCTTGAATATATTACGCTTCACAATTAAAAAACATTTCTGTTGGTTAGGTAAACATTTTGATGGTCACTTATAAGTTATATTTCAACTTCACGTGTTGGGTGTCACTGGTATATATCCGTTTGACATTCGCATATTTGATTTTAATTTCACTTCCTTCCGGTCTGTGCTTGGCGAAAGAAAGCCATTTTGAGTTTCCTAAAAGAAAAATGTAAATTTCTGGACTTTATTTAGCCCATCGATATTTATCGGTTTTATAGCATTTTTCTAAAGTTTGTGCCAAATCACTATAATTAGTGGGTACAAACGATTATATCGGATATATAGGAAATACTGAAAACAGGCAATCGATCGAACTAAATCCATTAACAAAATCATTAAACCAATTAGCTAAGGGGTTAAACTTAACCTTACAAATTTCTCTAACCACGAAGTTGTTTTTACACTTTAGGTTTGGTGGGGAATTCATACTCGAAATTAACTGAATCTATTTCTCTACGTTACCATTAATACTTTTCTGATTCTTTACCACATTGAAGGTACCTGTGGTACGCCACATAATATACTTTTCGTACAACATCTAAATAGACTGGTATGCTGTGTAAATATATGTACATTTGTATATCATTCGTATACTGTTGGACATACTGGCATTTCGCTGATGAAGTGTTACTTATTACATAATTAGCAAGAAATTTGACTTCCACACCTGTGAAATATTTGAAATTACAACTTTCCGACAGGCTGGGATATAAAGATAAGTTCTAAATCACTCATATTCAGTGTCTTTTGGATACCTTAATGCTTTGGTTAATCTGTGACCAATCCTATAAGTTGTATAGATCTATGTACATGTTTGTGATAAAACTTTAAGTGTTATTGCACAAATTTTTGCGCTTTTACAGTAAATTGCTTTGGGTAAAATGTTTGAGTATAAAAATAGCATGTCTATTGGTAATGTATGTAATTAAACACTGTTTTGTAAGAAACTGTGTAACTGGATGCATTCAGCTCAACACATTCGAGTTAAAGGTTTTATAAACAACCTGATCATTTCTATTATTTTTGTTTACTGCAAGTTATTCATAGCAATTGCATTATTACTGTAATCTATTATTCAATGTGCCTTTACAACTTGGGGAATTCTTAAATTACCTGTTTACTGTAGTTTATTAAAGACTATAAACCTATGTTTTAGCATAACTTAGCTTTGCAATTCTGTATATTACTTTGCAATTTTTGGATATAAATTTAACTTGGCTTCATTATCTAAATTTTTGTATCAGACTGTTTGGGTGGCTTGCTATATTGTGTAATTAAGAGCACAAATATTTTATGTATTTTCCGTGGTTAACAATTTGTGTAACACGAGTGAATTACTTATTTATTTAGGGAATTATCTCCCTTTTACTTTTTTTTCGGAAATGTAAATTGAATGTTTGACGTAAATAAATAAAACTAGTTAACCATTTACGAGTGTTATTGTTAGTAATCAAGATTTTTATAAAATGAATTTTACATAAAATGAGTTAGTTGATATGATATTCGTGTTGGGTGCTGCAGAAAGAAACTGTTTGTTGGCCAAGAGAATTTATGCTGAAAGATATGCAGATAGAAAACATCCAAACGCAAGATCGTTTCAGAAAGGTATGAATAGATTTATTGCAACTTCATGTGCCAATTACTCCAAAGATGAACGTGTTTAACCTTCTACAAATGAAAATAGTGAATTGAGGGATCTTCTCGCCATCGAAAGGATCATCACAGAAGCCAAAAGGACATAAGTGAAACAGTTGGTACAAATCAGAGATCAGTAGGCCGTCTTTTACAGAAGACTCGCTTACATCCCTATCATATTCAGTTACACCAAGAATTGAGCGATGCAGACTTTGATCATCGAGTAAAATTTTGTAACTGGGCCAGAGAAAAAATTACTCAAAACCCAAATTTTTTTTTATAATATTTTATGGACAGACGAATCAACATTTGATAAGAATGGATATGTTAATACACATGATTTTCATTATTATTCCTCAGAAAATCCACATTTATTAAGACAAGTTGATACTCGACATAAGTGGTCTTTAAGTGTCTGGGGTGCCATCGTTTGGGATGATGTCATCGGTCCATTATTTTTTGATGGACACTTGAATGGTAAGAAGTACCTTAACTTTTTGCGTAACGATTTACCGAGCTTATTAGAAAATATTACTCTTGATATTAGAGCCACAATGTGGTATCAACATGATGGCGCTCCTGATCACTACTCTGCAGATGTAAGAGATTATCTCAATAGAGTCTTTCCAAATAAATGGATTGGGTGAAATGGACCTGTGAGGTGGCCAACTAACTCCCCTGATCTGACAAGAATAGATTTCTTTTTATGGGGATACATAAAAAGTATTGTCTGTAGGGAACCACCAATCACTGCAACATTTTGAACAATTATTATAAATCATTAACGCTAACGATTAGCGTTAAATTATTTTATTTTTATTTTGTTAGTTTTCCTTTTTTAGAAATAATTTTAATAGTTATAGTGTATTAGTTTCTGTTGCGTTTTTTAATTTGCAATACAATTGTTTTCCACTGTTTTTTTTTTCTATTTATACGAGGCCATGGATTTAAAAAAATGTTCCAAAAAATTTAAAATAATTTGGAAACGGCTATATTTAGGGATAGGGAATTGTATACCGAATTGATAAGCGTAAATATGTAGAAACCAAAAACGGAATAATATACAGGGTGTTCTATTTGAAAAAATAAACTTTTACTAGTTGGAATAATGTCTGATTGGCAAGTCAATTGTAAACACCCTGTATGTAATTATGACATTTTCTTTGCATTATAAGAAAGCTCCATCTGTGTACTTGTTCTGATATAAATTATATAACTTTTGTTTTTCAACGGTTAAGCAGGTACATTTTCAAAGCTATCTCTGTAATCTCAATTTTTTTTATAAAAATCGATATAACTCAAAAACGGCTATATTTAGGGATAGGGAAATATATTGCGAATTTATTAGGAACAATCTGTAGAATTAAAAAAAGTAATAATATACAGGGTGTTCCATTTAAATTTTTTTATTATAGTTTGGTCATCTTTAAACAATCTGTATACACGTGAATCATTTTAAAATATGCACACAACTAAACTATAACCCTATCCCAAATTTTATTAATCTAGCTTATATGAAACGGAAGATACAGAAGAAGGCGCTCTTGTTGCCGGACCCTGTATATATATATATATATATATATATATATATATATATATATATATATATATCATATTGATGAGTGTTAAGTTGTCATTTCCATTATCTCAAAAAGACGTCTTGACTTCCGATGTATGCGATATTTTTTGAAGTAAAATATAATATATGAAGTTAGGGGAAGCCCCATTAGCGTATTTTCATACGAGGGGAAGCAATTTTTTATTAGATAAAAATTAGTTTTATGTGATACCAACGATACTTTATTATTTCCACTAATATACGGGTATATTAGGTATTACAAATACGTTATTGCTTTTAGCGCAGTTGTCTAGTTTCTGGAAGTGTTAAAGGACTTACTATATATAATAAAATATAACTTTGTTGCGTAGCTTATTTACCTAATTTTAATTATTATAGACGTTTCTATTTTTTTGTAGGTATCGAAGGTTATGCAATCGACTTTTTTTTACTATTGCTAAATCGACTTAGCTCATTTTACAAAGTTTGACAAAGTTTCGCCAGATCGACTTACGTACTTAAGATTTCGTATTTAAGCTTGTTTTCATTTCTCCTGGAGCTGATTAGATTTTGGGAGAAATAACCAATATATAGGCCTTAAACATATAGATTAATTATGTTCTATACAATTTTTGATACGACGCGTAATTTAACGGCAAAAAAAGGTAGAATTTAACTTAATTTTATAAGAAAATATGTAGACATATTTTTTAAAAAGAATTAAATTTTACATAACTTTTTTTTATACAGAAATAAATCGAAAAATTTAATTAATATAATTTTAAGTGCTTAAACCGTATTATCGATATTTTTATAAAAGCGTGCGGCTTTGGAATTTTTTTTTCAGTTAGCAGATACTCATAGATGTCTATTAAGCTCTATATGACATGAAGTTTTAAACGTCTGTCTAACATAAATTATTGTTTTTTCAATACAAAATTTTAGGTATGTTCTGGAGTTATCGTGGATAATAACATACATACAGACAACATGGCCGATCTTGGTTAAACGTTGTAAAATGAGTTAAGTCGATTTAGCGTTAGTGGAAAAAAAGTCAATTGCATAACCTTGGATACCTACACATGTATATGTAGGTTGGAAGGTGAAAAATCTCATTAAAATGATTTCAGTTCTTTTAATTTTCACTTTGTAGGTTGGAAGGTCAGGTCATGTGTTGTTCGATCCCGTATATTTTTTTAAACTTACATTAGGAATGAAAAATTGGTGAGGATTACGAATTTTAGCTTAGGTTAAGGAAAATGAAATTAGCAAGTTTAATTGGATTTAACGAGAACAAAATACAACTCTATACAGCATATTTAAAATTTTTTAATTATTTTTTAATACACGTTTACATTTCTTCGTAAACATGTTAATATGAATATATAAAATGTAACATACGAGGCATGTTTTTTAAGTAAGTACCGTTTTGCGATTCCGCCGCCGCAGCGCTACGGTCGGCGTTCCGCGCATGCGCGCTGGTTACCTACATCTCTTGTCTACGCACTGACGCCATTACAGTCTGATTCTTCATTGTATACGTTGTTTACTGAGTGTTTAAGATGCCTCCGACAATCGTGAGTCCCGCCGATTGTGAAGTACGGGCTGTTATACGATTCCTTAGTGCTAAAGGCGTAAAACCGATCGATATTCATCGTGAGATCTGTGAAGTTTACGGACAAAACATTATGAGTGATGGAATGGTAAGAAATGGTGAGCATTTAAAGATGGCCACAAATGTGCATGATAAAGAACAGTGGGCGTCCTTCGGTCGTTAATGAAGATTTGGTGCAGAAAGTGGACGAAAAGGTGAGAGAAAACAGACGCTTTACAATTTCATCATTGTGCGACTGCTTTCCTCAATATTCTCGTAGTGTTTTGTATCGCATTGTGACCGAGAACTTGAATTACCGGAAATTGTGTTCACGTTGGGTTCCAAAAATGTTGACGGACTTGCACAAACCAACGTTTAGGCAGTACATTGACTTTCCTTGAGCGGTACCACAATGAAGGTGAAGATTTTTTAGACCAAATTGTTACTGGTGACGAAACATGGGTGGCCTACGTCACACCAGAATCGAAACAACAATCCATGGAATGGCGACATTCATCATCACCCAAAAAAGTGAAGTTTAAGCAAACAATTTCTGCCCGGAAAATCATGTGCACAGTTTTTGGGACAGAAAAGTATTGCTAGTGGAGTTTCTGCCTCGTAATGAGACAATCAATGCAGCGTCTTATTGTGAGACATTGAACAATCTGCGTCGTGCAATCCAGAACAAAAGACGTGGCAAGTTGAGTAAGGGTATCGTTTTGCTGCATGACAATGCCCGTCCACATGTGGCTAATCGGACCAAAGATCTCATCAAATCTTTTAAATGGAAACTCTAGATCATCCTCCATACAGCCCTGATCTGGCCCAGCGACTACCATTTGTTCCTGCACTTGAAGAAACACCTGGGTGGTCAGCGTCTTCAAGACGATAACGAAGTCAAAACATTTGTGATACAGTGGTTAACAAGTCAGGCGGCAGAATTTTATGAGGAGGGTATTCAAAAACTGGTGCCACGTTGTGACAAGTGCCTTAATATGCACGGAAATTATGTAGAAAAGTAGATTAAGGTACAGGCTTTGATGTAAAAATAAAATTATTGCGATATCTTTGCACGTCTTTTTTTAATTCCAAAACGGTACTTACTTAAAAAACATGCCTCGTACTTAACATAATAACGATTAATAAGTAAAAATATGTTCATTCAATATTTTCATGTATAATAACATAATGAGAAATACATATAGGTACTTAACATAAAGATTATCATAAAAATACAATTTTATTGTTTAATATTTTAAGCACAGTCTTATTATTATGTTATAAAATTATTATTCTAATTTTCTTCTTTTTTTAACTTGATTAAATGTTGAATTTTTGACTTGATTACCGATATGGATTGACTAGATTTGACTTTTGTAATAAACTGCTTCACTTTGTCAGATGAAGGATAAGTACAGTTTTTAATGAAATGGTTAAATTCTTTCTCAATTTCAGCAATATCACGATTAGACCTTTCTAAAAGCGCAAGTAACTGTTTTAAAAAGTACAAGTCTTACTTTTCTTTGATCCCGGTTTCCTCTTCTTTGCTGGTATTTCTTGGTTTTGGTCAAAATCTGTTAATAAAGTCATTTTTATTTGAACTGATGCAGTTAAGACCCTCTATAATCACCCTAAATGCTTACCATTTTGTAGTTGGTTACTTTTCTTTAGTTCCTTTGGTTGTAACTCCCGATCCAAAGTTGCGGTTTCTACATCTATAAAAACAGTGTAATGTATTTTCCAAACTTACTTGAAATATGAACCCACCGGTTACTTCTCTTTCGTCAATACTGTTACTATCTAGATTAATATCTGCTAACGATTGACCTTTATATCCTATTGGAATCTCCCCTTTTTCCATTAAAAGTAAAATTTTTGACACTTTCACTGTTTGATAGATATCTATTGGTAATCTAGAAACATATTACTATTATTAGTATTGTTTTAGTGCAAAAAGTAATTTTCTTACTTATAAAACTCTTGATGAGCTTTTTCAGTGTGACCCATAAAATTAGAGAATTGTTTTGTCTCTTCTTTAGTTAGACTAAGAATCTGCATAACTGTTGCAATATGCTTTCTCAACCTGTTACTACTAATCGCATTTGGATTTTCTAATTTAATTTTTTTTTGTTAATTCTCTAATGGCCACATCTCCTTTTTCCCATTTTATTCTACTGTATGGTATGGCAAACAAATATTCATTTTCATTAAAAATATACTTGTGTCTATGGTTAAGCAACAAATTTACATAATTTTGCGGTGCTTCTGGTACTAAAATTACTACAGCACGTGATCCTTTTCCGCTATTTATGACACGTTTGTACCGTTTCGTTAAAATTTTTTCTGTGTTTGATAAAGTATTTTCAAAATCAACAAAATTACTTCGTACGTCATTTTCATAATCTGTTATTTTCAAAAATTGTACGTCACCAATACTTCTTCTATTAAATAGAATTAACAATGCCAGTGCACATTGTACTAATAACCTATAAGTGGATGCATCATCAACCTCATCAATAAACTGTTTCTCATAGTGCTTGGAAATTTTAAAAGTTTCTTCACGAAATATTTCGACATCTTTAATTAAAGGTAAAAGCGAAGGTTTTCTCCACTGTTTTTCTTCCAAGTCTTTATGGGTAAGAGAACTCATTTTTATGTTCCAACGCGATTGTACTAATTTTTTTAAATTGTTTATAAGTTGTATCCAATCTTGTGTTTCACTAGGTGTTTTACATCTAAAACCTGGACTTCCTTTTAAAATTAAATGTACTAATTCATCCGAGGATACTTTTAATGATGTGCCTATAAGCATGGCTAAACTGGGAGCGTCAAATGTCTTTTTGTCTGGATCATACCCAACAACCTCTCGTACGGCTGCTAACACCATGTCAAAGTTTTGAGGATTATGCAAATCCTTAAAACTTATGTTTTTGTCATTTACAAGCCTACGGTATGCAATCAAAACGCGCGCAATTTCTCTTATTCTGTTTGAACAAGCATGTATTATTTGCTCTTTTTTAGTCGTTTTAAGTAAGATTCCCCAAAATGTGCTATTAATGGATCTCTCTTTGCCACAAAGGATATTTCGTGTACTTTCATAATATCAAACACCTAAAATAAAGTATCGGTAGAAAGAGTATGAAATGGATATGAAAGTGTAAAATAATATACTGGAGTATTTTCAATCAAAGAAAATAATCTTTCCAAC